>JAJMEK010000028.1:0-77954 GCA_030574095.1 Metahyphopichia silvanorum
CCGAATTGACATACAAGCATGCGAGAGGCCCTGGGTTCAATTCCCAGCTCGCCCCCTTTTTTTTCTCATTCTCGCACGTACCGACTTTGGCTGTGAAACTACGTGATGGTGATTTCCTTTTTACACGATTAAAAAAAATCCACAAAGGTTGCAAATTTGAAACGGACCATCTCATATTCCGAGATCGCTTTGTTTAAGCCGTATCAATTGCCGATATACCTGTCTCCGTTGACAGCAGGTCAGGACCGAACCTCGAGCCGAAACATCGGAGTCGCGGCCCGACTCAGATCTTGCCCCGGAATCCTATTTTGATTCCGAAACCTTGGCAATGCTCCTATTTTGGGTGCAATTTCTGCAGGTAGGAACTTACAAAATTGGTTTAGATCATGCAGAAGGCCTTGTTGTATTGTAATTGCGTATACGGATCCTGTGGAGAAGCCAGAAAAATCCATGGCTTCGAAAAGGGCCTGGTCTCGAGGAATTGCAGAGTCCCATCACGAAGAAGATGGTTATTTCTGCAATTGTCGCAAGAATACGTAATCAGTAGGTGATTGTAAGCAACGTACAACCGGGGAGACTAACAGTTGAGAGAATCTACTAGGATAACAGCGTCAGGATCATTCATCGACAGTGCCCTTTAACGACTGATCAAATAGATATTGTGGCTACGGCTGCACGCTCGTTGCAGCCAAATTCCTGATCTACGTCTGAAATTGGACAATCGCTAACTACAACGGTAGAAAATATTCCGATTCATGTATGTATCGGGACTATGGTTTTTTTGCAAGATATGGGTGGGCAAAACCCCGGTGTTTGAAAGCAATAATGCATGAGATTCCGAAGCGGTACGAAATATGGTCGCATCAGTGCCTGCAATTGTTAATATTAAGAGCAACAGATAAATTCGAACAAATGAGTCAGGAAAATAATATTCGTATCAAGCATGAATTGGACAACAGAAGCAAATTACAGTCCTACAAGACAACCATGAATCATCTTAGGCTAAAAAAAAAAAAAAAACGGGCCAAATCCACCAGATGAGTAATACTCATGGAATATATTCGTAAGTAGAAGATTTTCCTCATATGCAAGAGGAGATATGCTGCAAAACGAATTGTATAAATAGACCAGCAAATTCCCTTGAATTATTCAATTATACATTATTTCAATTATTTCAATTACCAATTTTACAAGATGTCCGATAAAAAATCTCTTGAGTCTACCAGAACCGCTACTCACTCTATAAGTACCGTCGACAGTGCTATGTCGAAAGTGTCTAGTTTGAAGAAAAAACTTCTAAGTAGTACAAAAGGCGACCTGAAGAAAGCTACTAAACCTAAAACTCATGCTGGTACCAAACAAGATGCTAAAGCTGCTCATAAAGAAGCTGTTGTGACTTACATGTCATTGAAAAGCTAGTATCTACTATGCTTAATACGATACACTGTCTGATTTGACGAGGTTATAATTCACTCAGATGTCATAGAATAAACGACTACAGCTACTAACTGAACGCTAAAGCCACTTCCGGCGGGTTACAGCTCTAATACTCCCTTACCTAATGATTAATACCTTTAATTATATAGTCGTGCACTTAATTATATGAGTCATAAAAATAAAGCGAACGGCTTGACTGTAGTTTAGACTTCTTAATTTAAGTTCAGGTGTCATTCTTTCATGTGGATTCGGCAATGACTAATCTAGAACAGAGTTATTTTCTGATTCGGGCTACTTTTACGAAATGGCTTTACCAATACGGACGGTTCCAGATAATTCCCGAAACGGTCGCAAAAGGTTACCCGCCCCTTGTTCAAGGTTCCAGAAATACGCAGTACGTGGACTTTAAGTCACTGCAACCGTTTTTAGTGGGTCATCAGTAATGAAGGTTATTTTACAAGTTGCTCTACTATACGCTGGATTAAGTTCGGCTAGTATTTTTGATTTCTTCCATCAACATCAACAGCAACATCGGAAGCCTCAAGATATCGGTAAATACAGTAATCCTCTTGAGTACGAGCAGGATATAGTGGAGACCAATTGCAATAAGTATCTTTGCCCAGACACTCAAATATGCGTAGATGCTCCAAAGTTTTGTCCATGTCCATACCCATCGTCACAGCTTCGGTGCTTTCTTCCAGATGGAAGACATATTTGCATATCTAAACCTGCGGGAGACTTTGACGGGAAGTATGATGACATGAGTACTAATTGGAAAGTCGATGCAAAGGATGATAACATAAGAGATTGTGGATGGGTAAATAGAGCCTGGAGAGGTCTAGCATAGAATGTACATAGTTTGAATAAACAAATGGATGAAGATGGTAATTCGTGTGAACCACTTGGTAGCCAAAGGAGATCTGACGAGCGATTTGAATGGTGGCATTGTATCACTATGACCCATGGGATACTGGAAATGACCATGGTAGGATGTATCTGATGAACAATACAAGGCTGGCAGAGTGTATATGGTTCTGCCATGTTAGTACTCTGCCATGTTAGTACAAGGAGGAATACTTGGCCTGTGAGTAGTTATTACCTCCTGGGGTTTCTGTCATGGTTTCCTGTCATGACTTGTTTGCTCCGGTAGTTTTCTCTTGTGGTTTCCTGTCTTGATTTGGTTTCCTCTCTTCACCTCTTTTCACCATCCTGCTGCAAACTGCAAGCTGTGCTGCATGCTGTACGTCAATTGTTCGCTACGTCTTCACTCCAGAACTTCCTGTTATTACTCCACCCTACACTCCGTCTCTACTGGTCCTATACTGAAAACATCGCCAAACCACCAGTTCTTGCAAATCAGCTTTAGACCCTCCCCATCAGTTCGTGTGCTCATTGGCTAAATTCGCCACGCTCATGACTGGCTGCAGACCCGAACAGCACAGTACACCCACATCATCACCAAATCTGCCAAACTTTCGCCGAATCGTTCACAGTATCGATCTCATGTCCTCCACCCGACAGGATCCAATCATCTTCCTCGACCTGCCAAGATTTGCTGCTATCGCCAGCTTGAATTTGCACCCTCCACTTTTCCTTGTGGAGTCAGACGACGCAGGTGCATATACAGGAACTGGGGCAACCCTAACCCGGGCTCAGCACCTACTATGACCGTACTTCAAAATCACCTGAAACCACAAAACCCCTTAGTGACCCCAGAAAAAACAAAGTGATTTTCATCCCAACCCGTACCTTCATATTACCAGTTTTTAAATAACCTTTGTGTGAATTCATTATCTTGCGTTAACATCTTATTACTTTTGTGTTAATTTTAACTATCATCCCTTCAATATGACGGTGGATAGATCCGATTCTATAGTGTCTAGAAAGAGACTTCCTTCGGTATCTCGATCTCATCGTGACAGCAACAGCAGCTATTATAAGTGTTTCCAGAACTACTACCATGGCCATCAGTACTTATCGCCTAATCCAGTGTACATCACCGATGTAAAACCAACTGTAAACCACTGGCAACTCAGGGATTTAATCCAGGTCGACCTGAATCGTGTTTATTACACTAAAAACAACTGCATCGACTCGTTCAATCTCGAAACTCCATCATCTGAGTTTCATTCGTCTCCACACGTCAAGCTTGACTACGTCCCCCGGTGTTTAAACCATACGACCGACGGGGTGGTTGTTACCGGGGGTGTTATCACCTCCTCGGCAACTTTGCTTTCCAGCTCTATCTCAAGCTTGGGAGACCAACCTGACTCTAAAGCAGTATTTTCGAAACCTTCCAAGGGACTCTTTTCCTTCTATAATCCAAACACAGGTGCCAAGCTCACCTACAAACTTGGAGAAATGATCAATAACGCAGTGGACATTCACCCTCATTCTAACTCTCAGCACAAAGCATATGTTTGCAATAATGACTCTAACTTATACTGTGTGGATATTTCAAATGATCGAGTGAAACTTGATGCTAAAATTAAATGTGAAGAGAACACTTCTCTTAATAATGTATGTCAGCATCATCAAAAGAACATCCTTACTGTTACTGGTGATTCGGGTTCCGTTTTTATGGTTGATCCTAACACCGGCTCAAAAGTGGGCACCATAGATACTAAACATGATTCGGGGTTTGGTATTTCATATCACAATGACGGTAATGTGTTTGCAGCAGCTTTCCAAGATGGTACTTGCTCGTTATATGATATTCGAAATGTGAGAAACAACCAACCACTCTTTGAAGTCAAATCCACCAGACCTGGTCACCAATCTGGGGCATTCAGATGCTGTAAATTCTCGAACTCAACCACCAACGATTTATTGGTGGTGCTGGAACATGTGGGAAGAGTTCATCTTATTGACTTACGTACCATCACTACCCCATCAGTATTTGATACTCATCAAGTGATGGTATTTCCTTTTGCATTGGATCAATTTGCAACTTACAAACGAGACAGAATGAGTGAAAAGACCGATGATGACCATCATGACCGAGACGAAGAATCCCATCAACATAATAAAATCCAGGTTTATGGCCAGTCTAGTCAATTTCTGGCTCCGTTGGTGTACGACTACGATTACTTGAAGGACGTTAATCCTACATTATTCAAGAACTACACTTACCAACCTCCACCACCGCAAGCAATTTCAAACAAAAACACTTACTTACCTCCACCAAGCTTCAACTTCCCTCAATGGAATAATGCCCTGGGCAACGACTGTGGAATTGCTAGCGCTGTTTCTCCAACGTCTTCTGCCAGACCCTCGGTATCATTAGAACCAGAGCAACAACAGGCCTATCCTAGTGAACAATCACACAACTTTGAATACTCCGACATGTACATCCAGCCTACAGGTGATTCATTAGCTGACCACGAGAACCCTTACTTTTATCATGATGCCTACCAACAAGCAGTGAATCACATCCACGGAGAGCTTGAATTATGTGGGGTTGACTGGTTCAACTCCCAGTTACTCATTGGATGTGAGGACGCCGGAATTATCAGTTGGGATATCAATGAACGGGCCCGAAAGAGCTCTGGTTGTTACTCCTACGCCTAATATTTTATAGCAAGTAGCATTAATTGAACGGTTTACGACAACTAGCATGGTTTCCCGTCCGCCGCCTTCGGCGGAAGTATTCATCCGGGTCGACCCCAGAATGGGGCTCGCCCTGCGAATGGGTCGAATGGGCCGAATCCACCAAATGGGCCCAGCACGCGATACGCGTCTGGGTGAAATCGAGTAGTGGAATATCACCAAAACATAATCCATCTCCAGTTTCTGTAATCTACAGCTAACACCTTCGTCATGTACATTTCGCCTTCGCAATATTCGCAGGCGTTCGACGAGGTCAGACGGACATCTTCATCTCATTCCACGTGTAAATTAATCATATTCGTGTCTTGTCTTGACATCGACAGTATATGTACAGGAAAGATTCTTAGTATTATCTTCAAAAAGAACTTGATTCAATACCAACTTATTCCTATAGTTGGATACGGAGACTTGAAGGGACACTTTGAAAAGTTGGACTATGACATCACCAACGTGTTTCTTGTTGGATGTGGGGCCATGATCGATCTTGAGGCGTTCTTTGAGATTGACGCTAATGAGTACTTGATGGAGTCTGAAGTCAAGCATCCCGACGGTAACGAAGAAGATTTCATAAACCAGGACTTGAACTTGGATCCAATACGTGAGATTCGCAAACTCAGACGAAAAATATTTGTCATTGATGGCCACCGGCCCTGGAACTTGGATAATATCTTTGGCTCCAACGTGGTGGTGTGTTTTGATGATGGGTTCATCGATGCTAATTTGGTCACTGAAAGAGAATCTTACCGCCAGTTGGTCAACGTGGAGTCTGAAGACGAAGCTTCAGATGATGAAGAAGACGAAGAGTCGGATAATGATGTGGAGGAGCTAGACGAAGAAACCGGTGACGAAAGCGATTCGTCATCTCGAAAACGAACGTTGAGTCAACGGTCGGCTAAAAAACTACGCAAGAACCTGATATCAGTATGGGAAAATGATATCGAATCATACTATAACCAAGGAACAACCATAATAACTTCAACTACTGCAACTATATATGCATTACTTTCCACTATAGGTGAGGCAAACCTCGAGAACTTATGGTTGTCAATTATCGGAACATCGTCTCTTGATAGTCAGTATCCAGAAGTATACGATAAGATCCAACCATTATTTAAGAGTGAAGTGCATCGTATAAATCCTTCTAATAATTCGTCTGTGTCTGATAAAACCGCAGATTCTTCTACTCTTTCTGTGGAAAAAGACTATCATTTATTTCTCCTTCGTCACTGGACCTTATATGATTCATTTTTTTACTCTTCTCATGTTAATTCCAAATTGAATTTATGGACCGAAGATGGTCGAAAGAAATTACACAAGCTTTTTGCTAAAATGGGAGTTTCATTATCAATTGCTCAACAGAAATGGCTTTACATGGATATCAACATCAAAAAACAATTACCCGTCATCTTTAGTAAATATCTCCCTTCTTACGGATTAGAAGGAATTGTGAGAGAAGGTTTCATAAGAACTTATGGTTACGCAGGTCAATTATCAGCCATGGAATGTGTTGAATCTCTTACAGCACTACTCGAATGTGACAAGCGACTTGTTGGAGGTGACAGTAATTCTCATTCAACTAAATCACCAGCAAATGATGAGAATGACGAAGAAACTGAAGACGGCAATATCAAGGCCAGGATAGAAGAAAAGGAAAAAATATGGGTGAACAATTTCTGGTCGTCGTGGGATGCTCTTAACTTATCCGGTACTAATAATATGAAAGTAATTTCATCCAATACAGATACTTCTGATTCCAATTATAACTTTAAGAAACTAAAGGGTTTGGATTTACTATTGCTGGGGCTTGGTCATGCAAAGCTGATTCAACAGATCATATTCAAAACAGGAATGTCATTATTAGAAAGAAAGATGATCAAGAATCTTCACTTATATCGTCTTTGTGTTCTTAATGATGGATCAATTCCCGATTTGAATATCTTCAATAACCCCTTAATATTGTCTAAACTAGGTGGCTGGCTCCTTGAAAATATCACCGAAATTGAATTCATGAAAGTTGACGAGAATAATATTAAATCACTTAAGCCTTTAGTGGTTGCGAGCTTAGATGTGGCCAGTGATACTTACTTAGTCATCGGACTTGCTCCCAGGTATCCAAGGGGAATGACAAATGCCACGAGAGCACGACTCCTAAGACAATCGAAGAAAGACAGTGCTTCCATCGACGAATCTACATTAACTACTAGGTTAAACACATTTAGTGTAGCCTTCCAAAAAGTAGCAGCCACCTCGGGAGCTCAAGTGAGAATTGACAGTTTTGACAGTTCTGTAATTGAAATCAGAAGAGACGACTTGTCGCCATTTTTGGAAAAGTTGACCTTAAGTGGGCTTATTTAATTGCATTTTATAGATTTTCACTCATACACAACTTCATTCTTTAATGGTTTTGCCTATCTTGTTCCTATGCGTGTCGCGTTTCCATTTTAGGCAATACTTCTAGCCGCCCTGATTAGAGATCGGAATACTTCTATATCGTATTTATAACTCTTACTTCCCTTCTCTTTCATTTTTTCTGCAATAATGACCTACGTTATAATTGGGTAAGTAAAGGTAACAATTGTCTTTTTTTGGCTTTTTACTAACCTCAGATCTGGAATCATAGGGCTCAATACTGCTTATCTTTTGATTGAGAAAGGAATAGACCCTCATGATATTACCATATTAGCCCACCATTTGCCGGGTGACTTATCAATTGACTATGCATCACCTTATGCTGGTGCTTATTTCTCTCTTTGTATTGAAGAGAGCTATCTTAAGTACAGTGAATTCACGTACAAACATCTTGAATCAATGAAGCAAAAGTTGGGTCCAAATTGCGGAATTGGTAACGTTAAATCCACTGAAAACGTCAGTTTTGAAGTTGATGAAACTTTCATCGACAAAATTAAGTTTGCGAAAGACTTGGAAATAAGTAAGTCCAGTGTAAAGGGCTGCAGGTATGCTGTATCTTATAATGCGTTTATCTTCAATCCTCCAGTATTATTACAAACACTCACTAGATACTTAACCAATAAGGGCGTTACTATCAAGAGAAAGACTTTAACTGACATCAAAGATGCCATCATCGATGAAAAAGTGGATACAGTATTCAATTGTTCCGGTAATGGGTCTTTTACCTTAAAAGGGGTCGAAGATCAAAATATGTGCCCAACTAGAGGTCAGGTCGTGGTTATAAGGGCACCTTACATCAATGAATGTGTTCTGTCGTGGACTGACAAGTCTACTTATGTCATCAAAAGACCAGACTCTAGTTTAAATGAAGTTATTCTTGGTGGTTTTTACCAATCAGATGTATCTGATGGAAACACATACGCATATGAAACTGAAGATATTTTGAAGAGAACGTCCGAGCTTTATCCTCATCTTTTATTGAAAAATCCCCGTGGTAACTCTTTCGATGATCTTGAAGTGATTAGAGTTGTAGCTGGTATTAGACCGGGACGTAAAGGAGGAGTAAGAATTGAAAAAGAAAAGCTTGGCTCCAAGACCGTTATTCATAATTATGGTGCTGGAGGTAATGGATATCTTTGTGGTTTGGGGATGGCCCAAGCTGGGGTTGATTTACTAGACTAATCTCTTCTTGCAAAATATACATTTACATAGAAGTATTTAGTTGCAAAATTTCCAAAGAAAAAAAAAATAACGACAACTGCAGGACTCGAACCTGCGCGGGCATAGCCCAAAAGATTTCAAGTCTTTCTCCTTAACCGCTCGGACAAGTTGCCTCAATTTAAAGAATCGTTTTGGTCTGTTTTGTTATACGAACATAATTCTAGAAAAAATAGTAGCTAATGAACTGAAGGAAGTAAAAATGTTTTTAATTTGCTAATGAGAGATATTTAACCTATATACAAATTCATACTATTTTCTATGTTAGATAACGCTGTAGTGTATTTATTGAATTGGCTCAAAGTGCACCTAACAGTTCCTACTACAAGCCAAAACCAGCCACAATGTCTTTTTTTGAACAAGAAAATTAGCACATAACTTGATTGTTATAGTTGTTTAAGCCACTGGTGTAGCCTTCAAGTGCCTACTTACTGTGCCCACTTAACCATGACGGTGTTGGAGGGGACAGAATCCATGGTGCACCCGTGCACCACATATAGTAACCTCATATATGAAATATTATCCAAAAAATATAAGGCTTTTTTTTAACATAAAAAAGACTCGGCTCCACGTTCCTTAGTACATGAGGTAAAAAAGTAACTGTTATTATGTCATTCGAAGAACTTGGGCTTACTAGGTTCCCGAAATCGCCTCGATTTTTCAATAATGGCACCAATCTACCTGATTTGAAAAATTATAAGCATATTAAAGACGGGAAAGCGGTACTTCTAAATAACCAATCGACTAACATAACTTACAGTCCTCATAATACACCTCAGCTGAAAACCAAGGCTATCTTCCCGATTGATTTTTTTCATTTGCCGAGTAGAATTAGTGTCTCCGATTCCGAAAATAATACAGATTCAGGAAACGAAATTCCCAGCTTTCGACTTGGTTCTGACTCCTCCACTGACCCCATTCAGTTCATTGAATCGGTTAGTGGTGCTGGGAAAGAGAAGGGTGCCATCAAAATAGTTATGCCTGATAGTATGGAAAATATGTTCCGGCACAATTTCCTGATTAACCCAGACCTTTTCTGGTTTCAGTCTAACAAGCTATTATGTGATCCTAAAGGTAATGAACTTGAAAACAGGCTAAAATTCCACAAGGCATTGAACGAATTCCATTTGAACAGGAGCTATAAGGGAGAGGATTTCAAATCCGATAAAGAAGAACCAAATGATATCAATCACATCTCCATTAAAGCCGAGTCTGGGATTAGCCAACCTTCACCACAAGTCTCTCCTCCTCCTTCCATTAAACAAGAAGAGCCAGAAACCCTAGAGAATTTACAAAAAACACGAAATAAGTTACTTCCTTTTCTCACAAAACTTCCTACTATCGATAAACGACCTTTGGACTTGTATAAATTATATCGTTCAGTATTAATGAGAGGAGGCTACGCTGAAGTGATAAATAGAAAATTATGGGCTCAAATAGGGAGAGAATTGGGATACAAAGGAAAAATAATGACAAGTTTGAGTAGCTCGCTCAAAGCTGCTTATCTAAGGATCCTTTATCCTTTTGAAATGCTGTTGGGTGATAAAAAATTCGACTTGATTGGTATTTCAGTCCACGAGAAAAATAAAACTGATGGTTACGAAACTCCCTCGGATTATAACGATACAAGAAAACGTTCCCTTAATGATGATAATAATGAAGATATGCCTCCATTGAAGACACAAAAAGTGCCTCTTATTCTTGGATCATCCAAAGAGTTTAAGCGGTCCATCAAGCTAAAATCCTCAAAAGGTGTACTACTCAACTCACCACATCTTGTAGATGTCAAACAACCCAATATTTTCTTTTTTAAGGGTCTCGCAGAAACTCCAACATCTCAAGGAAACTCGGCACTCAAAAACGAAGGTCATGCCAAGAAACGAACCCCAAAGGAAACAACACATTGTCCGATAACCCCCCAATCTCAAGTCAATCATCTTTTATCATCTTATCTTGAGAATAAATCTGCATATCAAGACAAGTCAAGACTTGAATCCAATGGAAAGCAGGCATCAATCTACACTTTACGACAATTTATGGAAAAAGACTCAAAATTTCAAGAGTTTTTAATTTATGGCTACCACAATTTTTTTCATTCTAACCCTTCAAAAGATGGCCCATCAGATAAATTTGTCAGTACATTCATGGGAGAAAATGCTTCTTTGGTTGATAATCATATCGACTCAAGTGACTTTGAACGACTTTTTTGGAAAGTAATCTCAAATCAAACAGGAGGCGATGGCTTGGAACTTGAATCTGGCCATGGTTTATTGAATTTGATTAATGGATCTGGGTTTGTTAAAGTTGGTGATGATCTTTTAAGCTATAAGAGCTATTTAAGTAGCTTTTCTCACATTCCCATGGGATCTCCTTATTCATCTTCTCCCAACCCAATGATATCATCCCCGGGGTCAAATACATCACGAGAACCTTTATTTGGAACATTCAACAGCACCAATGATTCAAATGGTTCATACACTTTCAATTCTTACGAAGCTTCATACTTGAATTCTCAAGAGCACATTGCAAATTCTATACAAGCTTCCTTGCATCCCTGGAACTTAAATAACTTTCCGACTCTACCCAATTCGTTATTAAGTGCTTTTTCAGAGAGTGACATCGATAATGAAGACATGATAAACCCTCTGTTGAACATTGGAATGACATTCAGCAGTGAAAATTGGAGATGCGAAGACCACTTTGCTCAACTTGCTAATTATCAGTTTTTTGGAAGTTACAAGAGGTGGTATTTCATTCCAGAACTGGATTTTGAAAAATTTGAAGCTTTGGTCAAGGAGGTGAATGAAGCGAATAAAGAGAGAGTATCTGTTAACTTTAAAGAGGACAATTGGAACTATGATCAAATTCTTGATTTTTTCAGTGGAAATACTGACTTGGGTAATTTGGAGCACGAGTCTCTTATCAATTCATTAGACAGTCTAGTCAATCCATATCCTGATTTGAGAATCCATCACAGCAATCTGAAATTTCAAGGACTTGCTGACTTTCAGAAGAAGAAAGGAAACCGAATGGCTTACAACCAAGACTTTATGATAACTCCTGAACTTTTGAAACAGAGAGGAATAAAATTTACCACCACGATTCAACGTCCAGGTGAAATGATTGTTAAGTTTCCTAAGACTTATAGTGCAACAATATCGTTCGGACTAAATTTCAGCGAAGAGGTCAATTTTTTAACCAAATCTTGGCTCGACTACGCCGTTGAAGGTGAAAAGTGGCTTCAAAAACAAGGTATATTACCCAATTTCCTGTCTTTTAAACTTCTTTGTAACATTGCTCAAATATATGATTCTGGAAGTGAGAATGATATCCATTTCTCTGGAGAAGTCTACGAAAAAGTGTCCAAGCTATATGAGACGTTTTTTCAAAAAGAATTTGAGTTACGTAAAAAGGTAAGGGTAAATTCTAACATCAAGGAAGTTTTGTTGGATGAGAGACTATTCTCAGAAGTCGATTTGGTATCTGACGATTCTTTGAGTAATGTTTTTCCTTCTAAGATTGTTCTCATTGACTCTAAGACCAAACAGTTTTTTAATTTATCTCTAGAAAACTACTTAGAGTATGTGGATAATGATATGATTCCTGAAGGTACCAAAGTTGAGTTACATCTATTCTGCTCTGATGAAAAGTTGAAAAACTTTCATAAGATTTTGTCGGGCTATTTCACAAATTACGAAGACTGGATAGACAGCTATGAATCTTCAATGAAAGAAAGCTCTGAACTTTCATTGAAATCATATAAGACCCTTTTAGTAGAAGGAGAGAAAATTTTCTCGACAATATCTTCTTCGAATTGCCTCTCTCTTCTTGATCCAAAAGATAGCAAGTCGATCATTAAAACAAAAGAGGAAGAAGAAGAAGCTTCCAAATTGCAAAAGTTTAAGAACCATATCGAGAATCTTCGAGAATTCATCAAGGATTCATCCGACATTATCGACCAATGTCAAGTAATCCTAGCTATAAAGCACCAACAAAGAATTCGAAACAATAACACACAACAAGCAGATAGATTCGATACTATTCCAGCAAATGCGCTAGAAAAACTTTTGAAGTTAGTTGATGAAATCCCCAAGCGAAATTTTTCATGTCCTGAATTCAATAAAATATTTGAATTCAAAACAGAAATCGAAAACTTTGATGCAGCATGTCGAACTGCTCTTGCTAAACAGGGTACAAGCTTGGAAGAGTTAGATGATCTCATTAACTTAGGTCTGTCGTTTGGAATTCGAATTCCTAGTTACGAACTTTTAGTAAGGGTTAGAGGAATTTTGCAATGGAATAAAACTTATGATGTGATTATATCTGGTGGTGACCCTTTTATGGATAAGAAAGACCTATTTACCTTAACACACTTGAGACAATTTCTAAATGAAGGGACTCGTATTTTGGGAAAAAGTGGAGTTGAGAAACTCAAGATTATTGAAGGATTAATCATGAAAAGTGAAAAATATCTCGATAATGTCCAAGTATTCTTGAACAAAGAGAATTTTTCTCAGAACGTTGATACAGTTCAGCTTTGGAACATTATCAAAGACATTGAGAGTAGAGCCAAAAAAGCTAGTGACGAAAGAATATTTGTGGAATTGGATGTTTCTGATAGGCTCATTCATTTAAATGCAAATTCGGAATTAATCAAGAAGCTTCAAGATTTCCATCATAACCTTTCTAATAAAAAGTTTGCATATCATGATGTACGACAATACAAAAATGCAGCAGAAGATTCGGGACTCAATTTTGATCTTTCTGAACTTTCCGAGGCTTTGGCGGAAGCTGATAAATGGCTTGCATTGTTCCTTCACTTATTTGAAAACCTACATGTGTTATCTATTTTTGATAAGGATCACTCTGTAAGCGAGATCAATTCAAGATTGACAATAGATTCTGGGGTCATGGATGTTGTTCAGACCCTCCTCAATAAGCATTCATTCAGTTTTACTTCTGATGATAAATTTGAAAAGTCATCTTGTTATACATTGCTTGCGCCAAATGACGAAAATAATGCTACAGATGAAGAAGATAATAATCCCATAATCTACTGTATATGTCGTGAATACGAGTATGGAACAATGATTGAATGTGACAAATGTCACGAATGGTACCATATGGCCTGCGTTAATGAACCAGAAACAGACACTGCTGGTAACCAGAACGATGAAGAAACTTATGAGTGTCCGGTATGCAAGTTGGTGGAATCTAAAGAAAACCGAGATGCATTTCTCAAGAAACAAATTACTTTTAATGCTTTTGAACAAGTTTTGTATGCTTCAAAAAAATTAAGAGTCTATCCGCTAAATGAGGTCAATGGTGTAGAAATGATACATAAGAATATCTTGGACGGTATACAAATGTTGAGAGTAAATTTAGAAGCTTTTGAAAATGGGACTACAGATGAGTTCATGATATTGAACTTCGTGAAATTCATTATCAGAAAAGTGTACGGTTCCGGGATAATTAAGGAAGACTTTTTTGATGAGATGTTGACTAAAGCACGAATTCTTCATGAGCGTATTAAGGCTCGAGAAGTCCACCAAAAATCATTACGAGAAGCCGAGATTGCTAATGAGATCGAATCATCAGAATCTCGGTCAATTGAAGATCAACCTATTGAAGTTCACACTCCTGTTTCCAACCCAACGGTAGAGGAACAAGCTAAAATCAAAGCTACAGGAATTGTACATTCTGAAATCAAACCCACTGAAGTAGAACCAGCTATAATCAATTCGACGGAAGTTCAACAAGCTGCTATCAGACCAACAGAAGCTAAATCGACTGAACTCAAGCCATCGGAGGCTCAAACAGAAGTTCAAGCACCGGTTACTGAAGTAAGTGAAATTCAAGCGACTGAGGCCCAGAAAACTGAAACCAACCCATCAGAAGTCATAGTAGCCGAAGTCGGACCAGTTGAAGCCCAGAAAAGCGAATCAAGGCAATTACCTGGTAGTCAAAAATTAGAATTTTCAGAACAAGAGCTAGGAAACAGCGTTATTGAAGAAGCTCAACTGATGAAATTGGATCCAGTGATCAGCTCAGTGCCGACTGACACCTCTGGAACTCTGCTTCACTATCAGTCCAACCAATTACATGACAATGTCTCAATGCCATCGATGATTGCAAAGCAGGAACTGCCATTGAAAGAAGTTACTGAGCAACCTGCGGTGCCTTCTTGGGCCAAACCTACAGTATCAGATACAACGTCTCCTAAAATACCTGAACCTATAGAATCAAAGAAGGTTGTGGAAAGCCCTTATAATGGACTGGCATACCCATAAGTCCCACAAACTGAATTCAAAAGAAATTGTCGTCTACAAGTCTACGTCTTTGGCTGCAAAAGAACATATAAATACTCAAAATGGTCTCTGCATACCCACTCATTTTCATCTTCCACTGGCGAATCAAGTTCAGAAAAGTCGAGGTTTGTATCACATTCATCATCACATTAACTTGAGTGAACCTTCGCACTAAAGAGTGAAGTTTTCGTCTTGCCTTGATCTTTTTCATATACATTTCCATAGTTTACAAAACACGTATTTCGCGTCGCGATATATCTTTAATCTATACTATAGTTTCAGACATTATACATTACTTATGTCACAGAATGTACTAGATATATGCTGGAATCGAATCGTTCGTGGATCTGAGTCTGATAAGTATATAAGGATCAATGCAATCTTCAGCTTGATTAAAGAAATTGAGCGGTACTGTGCTAGTTCCAATGTATTGACCCAAGATGAAGTCAAGTTATTACAAGAAATGACTCGGAAAGTTCCCAATGCAAGATTGTATAAAAACCAGGTAGGTACTTTTATTGCAAAGTTGACGCAATATAATCAATTCGACGATTTTTTGAAGAAGAGAGCTCAGTATAGACGGAGTAATTATAGTGATAGAAGCAACTGGCGCTCATTTGAAGCTGATGATTCTAAACCCCATTTTCTACCTAAGAATAGAAACCTTCGTAAAGAAGATACCTTCCGTAAAAGAAATCCTTTGTTTGAAATTCGAAGGTCCAATTTTGACCGTTTTAATAACGCAAATACCAAGAAAGCAGCGATTCCTTCTGTTGAGACCCGAAGTTTTACAAGAACTCCAATACTGCTACAACAAAAATACGAAACCAATAAGCTGTCATTAAAGCCGAAAGTAAATGAAGCAGCAGCTCACAAATCGAGTGTATTGGATGATATAACGTCGACTTTTTCGAACCTTTACAGGTCTACAGGACTATCAAGTTTACAAAAACATAGATTTATACCAGATTTCAACAAGTCATCTACAACACTTTCCCTGACTAACATAAAGCAGATAGAAGAATTACTTTCCAAGAATTCAAAACAGGCCAAGACTATTCAGAGTCTTCGGGGACTTTGTGAAGAATACCATCAAAATTTTACTAGATCATCAAAAGAAGATGAATCGTTAGTAAAGCACTTAAAATCGAGTTTGGATAAACAAGACAAAGTTATCAGTACATTAAAAACCAAATTACAAATACAAGAAACTCCTATCAACATTCCTTTTATCAAGCAATACTACTACATTTTCAAATACAAAAAAGAACTTAATGATTTGGGATCAATCATTATCAACGTTCTGACTTTAACTTTGACTACTATATTGATGCAGACATTAGCCAAATTCTTATTCTACATTTTTGCATCATTTACGACAGGAGGCTTTCTGGATAAAGTTTTCGATTATGTTTACGAAGACGATTGCTCCTTTCCAGAATATATTCCTATAGTTTGGTGGAGACAATTCGAATGGTTAGAATATTTCGTGTACAGTTTTAGTGACTGGTTAGAAAGTTGATTATCTACAGTTAAACATATACTGTAATATACATTGAAAAGATATTATTCATTAATACACAACTATATCCTTCCAAATATTAGTAGGAATCACATCAAACTTAGTTCATTTGTTTAACTAAAGCGTTAATGAATTCTTCTCTGTTACCAGTGTCACCACCTTGGATAAAGTGTTGGAATTTTCTGGTTCTGAATCCACCGGTTGGGTTAGATAATTTGAATGGACACAAGAAGTTGTTAACTTGTTTGAAGTTTGGACCAACAGTGTAAATTTCGTGAATCAAATCTTCGATAGATAAGATACCGTATTTACCTAAGTGAGCTTCAATGATTTGGTTATCAGATAAAGCAATTCTTTGCTTGTTAACCTTACCGAAACCTCTCTTGTAAACCAATTTTCTGATGGTAGCCAAGTTAGGGTAACCGTAAGAAATGTATGGTTCAGCTAATTTCAATAATTCGGAGGTGGCCTTGGTAACTCTGACAAAGACACCAGCGTTAATTTGAGTTAATCTCAATAATTGTAAAACCTTTCTTGGCTTTGGTGGAATCTTCATAATACCCTTGATTCTGATGACGAAAACCAATTTTGGTTGAGCATCAACGTAGTAAGAGTTAGCAGCTTTGGCTTCACGTCTGGCTTCAATGACAGCCTTGTCAGCTTCAGCATATTCTTTTTCGTAAGCGGCAGTTCTTTCGAAGATAGCTTGTCTTTTTTCTTTGTTAGCCTAAAAATGTTAGTACATCTCTTAATCATAATTATGAAAAAATAATTGTTCACCTATTGCAAAAAAAAATTTAGAGAATATTCATCAGCCCCGAAAGATGGTTAACTGAAAGACAGCATTGCCGAAGCTAGTCATCCAAAAAAAAGGTGTCATCATTAGAAATAAGAAGAGTGGGAACAATCATCGAGTCTTGAATCATAAATACATACAGCTCTACGAACGGCCTTTTCAGCAGCACGTTCTTCGGCAGTCTTTTGTTGAGCCTTAGATTTCTTAACTAAAGTTTCTGGTTTCAAAGTACTAAAGAAATGTTAGTAAGGATTCGCTAGAAATGGAACGATCCCGTCATTATACATCGAAGAGTTATGAACTCGTTACTACGCAATAAATTTGTAGGGTGTTATATTACTTTCATACTGGAGGTGAAACCTCCTGCAGAACAGTAATGTCATAACTGAAACACTGCACAAGATTAAAGATCAAACAATATGATCCAATAGCTGGTGCAATGGTTCCTATGCCTTGAAGACATGCTCCGATCTCGTAATCACAAGATCTTTTGATTTTTCACATACGTAGCCATGGTGATTAGTGGTGGATAGAAAGAAAAGAATGAAAAAACGAGTGAAAAATTTAAATCTATGTGGGAATGCGATGCGGATGATGCGCACCCACGACCACAAATATGACGTCTCACGTGCAATAGTGTGCGCGGACGCATTTCTTAGGGCTATAGCCCGCGGTTGATAGTAGATTCAGCCGCTTGTTAATTTCAAATGGAGTTAAAAGATACGCATGTGCTGACGTAAATATCTTGGTATTTGTAGATTAAACGTCTTTATCAAGATATGATTGGCCAAAAGTCACGCTGAATTAGACATATTTAATATCTTTATCACCCTTTCAATATGCCAAACGGCACCAAGACTTTGACGTCGTTTGCACTTATCAGTGCGCAAGAGATAAGGAATTTATCGTTCATTCACTTACTTAATAGGGAGAGAAATTGCGCTCAGGTTGCATTTTCCTGGAAACAAAGAGAAATGATAAGCTTATTCAACTAGGGTCGCTAAGGTTAGTGGTTAAAATTCAAGTGTATCCGATCTTGAGATTATCTTTGTGGCGGGGCTTGCTTTTTTTTCATTCATCGGATTTGAGGTTTTGATCTACATATATAACGCATAAGTCCTTTTCGTTTAAAATTTGACATATATTGCTGAAAAATGACCAAATTACATCCAGTTCTTTCAGGAGAACAGATTGTTGAGCAAGTTGTTTCCAATAAACTGTTTTACAACAATACTCAAAATGTGGAGGAACCACTTATTGATGCTCGTACTGCCCAAGGAGATGTAGATCTTTTGGCTCAAATTGGGTATAAGCAAGAGTTGAAGAGACATTTTTCAACTCTTCAAGTTTTCGGGGTAGCATTTTCTATCATGGGGATTCTTCCTAGTGTGGCTAGTATCCTTGCTACTGGATTGTTGGCGGGTCCAGCAGGTTTGCTTTGGGGTTGGGTAATTAGCTCTTTCTTCGTGTTAACCATTGGGGTTTCCATGAGTATTGATGGCTCTAGTAAGCCTACATCTGGAGGACTTTTCTATTGGTCTAATTATTATGCTCCTGAAAGGTTTAAGACCGTGATAAGTTACGTCGTTGGTAACATGAACTCGATTGCTTTGGTCGGTGCTTTATGTAGTGTTGACTATGGTTTTGCTCAAGAACTTCTTTCCGTGGTTGTTATTGGTAAGGACGGTGACTTTGAAATCACTCCAGCAAAGACCTATGGGGTCTTTGTTGCTTGTGTTATGGCTCATATCTTGGTTACTTGTCTTTCCTCGAAAAATTGTGCTTGGTTGCAAACTGCTTCTATTATAGTCAACTGTCTGTTAAGTTTGCTATTTGTCATTGCTTTACCAGTTGGTGCAAGAGGTTCTTACAGATCTGCAGACTATGTTTTCACTCACTATGATAATTTCCTGACTTTCCCTATGGGATGGACTCAAATTTCGTTGGCGTGGCTTCCTTCGATTTGGGTTATTGGTGCTTTCGACTCTGTTATTCATATGAGTGAAGAGTGTTCCAATAGTACGAGATCAATTCCAATTGCTATTCTTTCTAGTATCACTGCATGTGGAGTAATTGGGACAATTATTATTATTGTTATTCTTTTCACTCTTCAAACTGATGATATTGAGGGTCATATCCTTGGATCTAAGTACGGTCAACCTTTAGCTCAAATAATCTTTGACGTTTTGGGTAAGAATTGGGCTATGGCTTTCATGGCTCTTATTGCTTTTGCTCAATTCATGATGGGGGCCTCTATTTTAACAGCTATTAGTCGTCAAATTTGGGCCTTTGCAAGAGATAATGGTCTTCCCTTTTCCTTCTGGATCAAAAGAGTAAATAAAAAATTATCAGTACCAATCAACGCAGTATGGAGTGGAGGAATTGCTGCTATCGTCATTGGTTTACTTTGTTTAATCGGTACCACTGCTGCTACTGCATTATTTACTTTATACATTGCCGGTAACTATTTTTCTTGGGGAACACCAATTCTTCTTAGGTTGACTACTGGTAAACACAAATTCATTCCAGGTCCTTTCTACCTTGGAAAGTTCTGGACAGATGCCATTGGTTGGGTTTCAGTCATCTTTATTATTTATACGATCATTATGGTGATGTTCCCAACGAATAAGAATCCTGGTGTCTCTGATATGAACTATACCTGTGTCATTACACCAGGGGTGTTCATATTGTCACTCGCTTACTACTACATCTATGCTCATAAGATATACCATGGTCCCCTCAAGAATATTGACGTTGATGAAGACAGTAGTGACTCTTCTGCTATTGGTGTCGAACGCCAAGATGAACGTCTATATGGTGAAGAAAAAAATAACGTATCAGCTAAAGTGTAAACATATTTTAGATATTCATAGACTATTTTACTTAATAATGAATAAAGGAGTAATCACCTGCGATCCATCTATTGACCATGTCAAGAGAATTTTGAGGTTGGTCTAAAGGAACCATATGTCCAGCGTCATAAACCCTTAAGAAAGTGAATTTATCCCAGTTTTTAACTTCCCCGGCTAACTTACCTTCTTTGGTATACCAAGGTCTTAAAGGAATTACTTCAAAAATATCATGACCTGAGTATTCTAAAGCATCAGTCCATGCGTGATTCCCTAACCAATTGCAAATGAAATCCTTATCACCAGCATAAATTAATACTGGGATGTCTTTTTCAAGTAATTCAGCAACATATGGATGGAAAGGCTTGCTTAAGTCACCATCAAAAAAGAAGTTCAAACCCACTTGGTTATCACAACTTGTGAATGATTCAACATTGGCACCGACCGCTTCTTTAACGTAATCAAGATTCAAGTAGTCAGAAACATATTGTAATTCATCGTAACAAAGGTCGGAATCACCACAATCCTTTCTAATATCGTAAGGATTTCTTCCAGTTTCACCATAAGGACCATTCAATCTCGATTCACAGTAAGCTCCAGCTGGGACACAAGCAAAAGCATTTTGAAGTTTGTAACATGCAGAATTTAATATAGCGCATTTAGGATAATCGTTGTCCATCTTTTCACAGGTTTCTTCATCAAGAACTGGCTTATAACCACCTTCACCACAAGCCATTGGACGGTAATATTTGTTTTGAATCAAAGTGTCAGTGATACCATTTCCAATCAAAACTGAAGACAATTCAAAACTTCTATCGGCATTATTGATAATTTCAGAAGCAAATCTAGGAATGTAGTGACCAGCATAGGATTCACCAGAAATATGGAACTTGTTTTTGGTCAACTCTGGGAATTTTTGGAAGAACAATTCTAAGAAAACAAAGACATCCTTGGCAGCAGCGTCGGTGCTTTTGATTTCATCACCTTCGGTGTAGGAGTATCCAACTCCAACAGGTTGGTCTAAGAAGATAACTGTAGCATTTGCGTTCCACGAATAGGGGTTGTAAACTGGTTGTAAAGTCGAATTGATAGAAGAAGGACCCAATTCAAAAAACAATCCAGTAGCAGAAGAGCAACCTGGACCACCATTCAACCAAAGGATGACTGGGTCATTTTTTGGGTCATTTCTAGACTCAAATAACCAGTAGAAGAAATGTTTGCCTTTATCTTCTACGTCCAAGTAACCAGTATATTGGTCAACGGTATCCAAGCCCAAGATTTCCGGAGAATTTTTCTTGATTCTCAACTTATGGTCTTTGAACTTAGGATGGCTTAAGGTCTCGAATTGGTCACTTTTAGTGAATTCCTTGAATTTAGGTGCATTACGTAACTGAGAGGGATTAACCAAGCTTTTCGACTCGTACTGCTTAATTCTCTCTTGAATGGCTTTAACGTCATACCTTTCAGCCATATCTTTCCAAGCATCCATAAGTTCAGGAATGTGACTTCCTTCGGTGTTGGATAATCCTAACTGGGAGAAAATATCAGTATCTTCGGAAAACACAATTGAGTCGTCATTTCCAGTAACTTGTAACACATACTGTTGCAATTGACCTAAAATGGAAGCATTGGCCACGGCGGCAGCAAATAAAGCATTTGCAATGGTCGAAACTTTCATTGTAAATAGTAAAGTAGGTTCTGTTGAAACTAATTGAAAGAAGCTACCACTATATTTGTGCTGCTGGTAGGGCCCCTTATGTAGGAATGCGCTATCTGCTATCGGATGCCGTTTAAGGGAAGGCAAAGTCTAAAACAGGACGGGTTTGCGCACGCCCATCTGAGCTTGGTTTGTGGTATGCGCACGCCCGCGAATGTGGCCCTACTGAGAAAACATCGAGCACAGATGAAAATCAACACCAAATCCCACTACAAGCAAATGGCGGTTCTTAAACCCATCACCAGATCAGAGCCTCCCAAGCCTCTCCTTGGAACAAACAAGTTTGGCGTCGGACTAAACGGAGGCTATACCGCGTCCAATGAATTACATGGTGCAGGTCACACCGGAGTGGACCCTATGGAAAGAGTAATTATGTCTTTAAAATCAGGAATAAATAGTGAAATTGAATACGCGTTGAATACTCTCACATATTATCTGTGCAATGATCCAGGTAGAATTCGGTTTGATAAGATGGAGTATTTGGGAAAAGAGATTATTCATTATTTCATCAAACCTTACCAAATGATCTTTGATGATAAATCTGATAAGATCACCACCGAAATTCTTGTACTGAGTTTGGAAGCATTGGTGGCTATCAGAAATGCAGTGCAGGATATTGATAACCAGCAGTGGTTGTCGCAAGTGAAAAATTTTAGAAAGCATTTGGTGGAGGTGTTGAAACTACTCGTTGGTTGGTATTATACTTTTAGTATTGCTCAACCATTTAAATTGGCTGCCTACCATGACTTATGGAAAGAATCATTATCCTATGTTCTTGATGTAATAGATCCTTTGTCATGTTACTACATTGATAATAATAAGCAGGATCCTTTGTTCAATCAATTGTTGATTCTTTCTACTAACGTTAAAGATAAATACATCTTCATTAATACTTTGAAGTCATTAACTCATTTATTATACATATCCGATGGACCTTCAAAATCTGGTAGTACTAGTACCACCAGTAATGGGCCTTCTGACGATAATGATGTTAAAACTGTTCCTCATAATTGTATCGATGCGGTCACTGAAGCCCATCTTGAAACTTATGTTAACACGCTAC
The DNA here is from genome assembly GCA_030574095.1 of Metahyphopichia silvanorum. Classification (NCBI taxonomy): domain Eukaryota; kingdom Fungi; phylum Ascomycota; class Pichiomycetes; order Serinales; family Debaryomycetaceae; genus Metahyphopichia; species Metahyphopichia silvanorum. The sequence continues at coordinate 22,929 of JAJMEK010000028.1, forward strand.
TTGTAAATGATGATGAACTATCATACGTGGTGTTATCATTTCTCAAACAATATCTTTCTTCAGAAGCCTTACATCCTCAATATCCTAACTCTGTCAAAGATTCTCAACTTCACAGATTGAGAAAATTAGTTCAAATAAGCTCAAATCAAGGTAATTTGCATGTATTGATGAAACAATTACCTATATTAATCGTTTCAAATCTTCCATTACTCGAACAATCCAAAATTCCTCCAGTTTCTCCAGTGAATCTCACTAAGCGGTCTGCCTATTCTGGAGTTCCGAAATCCTTACCTCAATTGCCCAAACAGCTCTACGATATCATTGTTGGATTCCCTGAACCATTGAGGGCTACTACTTGGCTTCGTTGTTGTTATGAACCATATTATCCATCTAGTGAAGAAGAAGCCGCCGCTGCTAATACAGATGTCACTCCTGGTGAAGTGACTCAAATATCGTTATGGAAAGCATATGAAACTCAATTCGAAGAGGTTTGGAAAAATCAAAAGGCAACATCACCACCAAGTTCTTCCGAATGGCCTAACATTTTACCTGCAGTTGACTTTATTAAGAATGTCAGTTCTGCATTCCCTGACTCTGATGCCAAAGTAGTCAATATTCCTTCTGAAGTACCTGGCGAACAACCTAAAAGAAAATTCATAATAAAGGGTATTCAACCAAGACAGTTTGCTGTGAGTGTCGATGTGGGTAATTATGATGCTTTGAAGAGAAGGAAGCAATCACCAAGCTCTAACGTAGGAAATGAAAATTTACCTGTTGGGCATGTTGATAAAGAGAAATTCAATGAAATGATTTCTAAAATTAATGATCATATCTTATCTGCTACCATGGCGTTAAAAAAAACCGATCAATATGTTATCAATCATCTCAGTCATGATATCTTGGACTATATTATTAGTGAGTTACTAGAACCAGATACTGACGGAGAGTACAAGAATATCTTTAGACATTACAACATTGACTGGTTACCTGAAGTCATCCATGCTAATCCAGGCTTAGTAGAAGGGTATTTCATCGATAGCAGATGGTTGCTTTACTTGTTGTAATTCAGTTAATAGAATTCGTATGTAAAATTATGTGCACTAATACATTCCTAGTTAGTATGCTTGAGTAGTGGAGCCATCTATTTTAAAAATGCGCTTCAAATACTTTTATTTAAAAAAAAAAACTATCGTATCATATATTACTCAGAAATGGCCGGTAAAATTCCCTTTCACGTACGTGCTACTGATGTGGTACACAGACTTTCTGTACTTGGACTAGTTGGTTTCAGTATCCTTGGAATCGGGGGTATCACTTTCAATCTTTATTCAAATTCTGACTTTGCTAAAATGAACAGAAACAAATTGACATTCGATAAAGCTAATTATGAAGAAGCTCGTAAAAAGGAAGAATAAATCATCGCAAGCAAAAACTTAAACTCATTAGCATGATTTGTCATCCGGTGGAGGTGGTGTCAAAGTATCCGTGTACATAGAAACCGTATTCTTGAATACAGAATTAAGATATTTAAATTGAATAATATACAGTAAAATAAATAAGTTGTCGTAAATGATTCATGATAATATTATATAATATCTATATTACAGGCCCTTGTTTACACAGGAGACTAAGTTATGATTCTATGACTTTGTTTGTTATCGGTTCACCTTTTGTGTTTTGTATCGGCTATAGCTTGATGATCTGTTTCACTCGAATGCTCTGAATTGAATCTGGACTTCTTTGCCTTCCTGTCTGACTCTTCTGTTTCTTTTGCTTCCCTTTTGTGGCCCACTGTAGTTTTCTTGGGCTTTTTAGACTTCCTCAGTTTCTTAGAATGGGTTAACTTCATATCTTTCAATGTCTGGTAAGAAGTTTCGTTCACCGTCTTGATGTTTGTATCGTTTTGGGGATTCAAAACAACAATATCAATATTTTCAAACGGTATCCCACAACTGGGACATTTGGAGCTGTTCTTCAAAATTTTACACCCAATTACACATCCACATGTTCGCAAGTACCCAAGACCTCGAGTGCTTTGACTTATGGGGCATATCATATTTTTCTCTGAATCCCAAGTAATATTCAAATCCACTACATCCTTAAGAGACGTTATATTTTTCAAGTCAACCTTTTTTTCAATCATATGTTCGAGAAGCTTTTCTTTAAGATATAATTTTCCTTGGTAGTCACTCACCACTCGACCCTTATATAAAGCAAGTGACGACAAACAACAAAGTTTGAAGTAACTATCAATATCTTCAAAATGACTTGGACTGTCAGTTTTAGTATGTAGCGCCAATATCTCCAGTCTTTTCGTTATCGTTCCTCCATCATTCCCCATAATGAAATATATTAAATATGGTTCTCATGAGCGCACATACATTTTTTTTTCATTTATAAACCACATAGATAATATTTAAGATGGCAGAGCCCAGGAAAATCGATCTTACAAAGCTTCAACCTCAGCAACTTGTCGAGTTCAGGAAATCCACAGAACAGGAAATCAACCATTTTACACAATCGCTTCAAGCATTGCAAACAGCGCAAAGTAAATTAAAGGAATGCATCACCAGTGTCGAGAACATGGAAAAATCTTCGGGTCAGGAGCTTTTGGTGCCACTTACTAGCTCTCTATACTTACCCGGGAAAACTGTTAATAAAGATGAATTCTTGGTTGATATAGGAACTGGATATTTCGTGGAGAAAAACGCTAAAGATACAAAGGTGGTGTACGAAAATAAAATCAATAAACTTAACGACGACTCTAAAAAACTTAAAGACATTTTGGTGCAGAAAAACGATATTCTTAATAGTATTAACTTGGTATTGAGAAATAAAATGGTCGAATATGAAAAGCAAGAAGCCAGTCAAAGTTCGTAATCTTTATTGTATATAAACGGTTCTGTAAATGCAGATTTCATATTAGTTAATTTTCTTGATCCTAAGCCCGATATGTTACTCAATACATTATCTGGACTACTACTTTGTAATACGATGTTTTTGAAAGATCCACAATTGGCCAACAAGTTCACTACATCAGTTTTGTTCACTGCCTTTACCGTTGTAAGAGTCTCCACAACACATGATTGATAGTCACTTTTTTTAACACCTTTAATCAGAGTATCAATACGAGATGTAGTATTTTCATACTGTTTGCAGAATGCAATGTAGTTTCCAGCTTCCTCAAAAGACCATGCTAGGACTAGTGATAAATCATGTTTAACACATATATCTACCAACTTTCTTAAAATTTCTTGGTGGGAATCAATGTCAATCACAACCAACAATATTCGTAGCACCTTGTCATCACTTGTGGTACCTACGATTGAAGATCCTTTATTAAGCTTCTTCAAACGTGTCCATATGTATTCGGGGTGAAGTTTATGGTATTTTAGCGATAAGAACAAGATTTGAATGAGAGGATTGATGTAATAGTCTGATAATATTTGTCCATTATAAGACCATGGGGTCGTTTTCATGAGAGAATTTGTTAGAAGGGGATTCCCCTTTTGTGAATTTGCCACCTGGACTGATGAGTAGCTCTGCACATTCTGTCTAGGTACATGTCTTGCGGTGTTGGAGGCACTTGATGATGCTGCTGGACTCACTCTTCTGGTAGGTATCGTGGCATTTGAAGATACTGGTGGGCTCACCCTTCTGGCAGGTATTTCAGTTCGCCGTATTGGAGGTTGAGATGGCAGTTCTATAATCGTTCTTGTCTCTACTCTTGTCACTGGAGGTGGCGTAATATTTCTTTGAGGAACTTCTTCTGAGGATGAAGGAGTAACGTCAAATTCCTGCCTCATTCGCTTGACACCTGCCAAAATACTAGCAAATGAAGTGTGGTCAATTGGCGATTCTTTGTCATTACTGTTGTTGTCCATTGTATTATTGGCAAGTGTATTATTTGTGATTCATATAATATGGGGTCTTCGCAAAGTAGTAAGTATCTGATAAAAGTCGCGGAGGATGCTAGGAGCCTTTAAGACATCAAATTATATACCAGAGAAGGAAAGTTTCAAAGAGTTATATATTAAAAGTCGGATTCTACACTTTGCTACCAAATATCTAACATAAAGGCCAACTCATATTAATGAGGATATAACTAATGGATATGAGGGTACGTCTGGTGGAGGAAGGTCACTCCTCAATACTGCCTAATTTGGAATGTTTGCAACCCAATGGAATGTTAGAATTGAAATTTCCTATTATCTTTATAATCGTATGATACAGTGAAATTGGGAGAGCAAGACTTACTAAAGTACATTTTGACATTTGAATTTTAGTAACTAGATATGTGGGGTTCCAAAATGTGATAGTCAGAGTCTGTATCTGCCTATACTTATGATCACCAAATATATACAGCTATATTGAAACGATTGAACTTACTCTGGGAAATTTTAGTGGGAGTAACTGATCAGAGCTGATCATGAACATGTCTAATAGAACCTTCAACGGGAAATTATGGTATATGTTGCACTTTCAGCGTCCCTCTACTTTCATCTTCTATTCCACTACATACCTTCGAAGAAACAGAAATAACTATTTAAATGTTCTATTCGATTACACCCACGAATTTTTCCTTAAACATAATTTTGTGGTTTATTTCCAGTTTATGGCAAAATGTCATATTTTCTGGTTTTTTGCAACCGATCACACGATGCAGGAAAAACATGTAAAATTTTAATTAATGACTCTGACCAATCACAGGCAACAACAAAAACATTGGATTTGCCGGCTAAATTCGTATGTTTACTCCCAAATAATCATGGTTGAGTCATATTACCGATTAAGTTATAAATCATCTCCACAATTGGACGTTTCAGGTACCCCCTTTAGAGCCAATTTGGTACAGAGTCAGCTCCGGGCGACTACCGAATATGACGCACCTCATCGATATGCCCACGATCTCGGCACCTATTTAAATGTGAACCCTTCGCTCGCCCAAAATTTTTTTCGTTTGGTTCTAACGGGATTCTAAACTTTTCAAAGGTATTAGATACTGTTCAAAATTTTAAATATTTTAGGTGTTAGTAAATCATGTGTGATGTTGTATTAGGCTCCCAATGGGGTGACGAAGGTAAAGGTAAATTAGTTGATATTTTATGTGATGACATTGACGTTTGCGCTAGATGTCAAGGTGGTAACAATGCTGGACACACTATTGTTGTTGATGACATTAAATATGACTTCCATATGCTTCCTTCCGGATTAGTTAATCCAAAATGTCTTAACTTACTTGGATCAGGGGTTGTCGTCCATGTTCCATCTTTCTTTGAAGAATTAGAAAACTTAGAAAAGAAAGGTTTAGACTGTAGAGAAAGATTATTTATTAGTTCCAGAGCTCATTTGGTTTTTGATTTCCATCAAAGAACAGATAAATTAAAAGAAGCTGAGCTTTCGGAAAACAAGAAATCTATCGGAACTACCGGTAAAGGTATTGGTCCAACTTACTCCACTAAAGCTTCAAGATCAGGTATTAGAGTACACCATCTTGTTGGTGAAGATGATGAAAGTTGGGAAGAATTTAAACTCAGATACAATCGTTTAATTGACTCTAGATATAAAAGATACGGTGATTTCGATTACGATACTGAAGCTGAGTTAGCAAAATACGAAAAATACAGAACCTTGTTGAGACCTTTTGTCGTGGATTCAGTTGAATTCATGCACAAGGCCATTGCTGATAAAAAGAAAATCTTGGTTGAAGGTGCAAATGCCCTTATGTTAGATTTGGACTTTGGTACTTATCCATACGTTACCTCTTCATCCACTGGTATCGGTGGTGTCTTAACTGGTTTAGGTATTCCTCCTACAACCATTAGAAATGTGTATGGTGTTGTCAAAGCCTATACAACCCGTGTTGGTGAAGGACCTTTCCCTACCGAACAGTTGAATGAAGATGGTGAAACTTTACAAACTGTCGGTGCTGAATATGGTGTCACCACCGGTAGAAAGAGAAGATGTGGTTGGTTAGATCTTGTGGTTTTGAAATATTCCACCATGATTAATGGTTACACTTCTTTGAACATCACCAAGCTTGATGTTCTTGACTCTTTCAAAGAAATTAAAGTTGGTGTTGCTTACTATTATAATGGTAAAGAGTTGCCTTCTTTCCCTGAAGACTTAAACAAGTTAGCTAAGGTTGAAGTTAAATACGATATTTTACCAGGTTGGGAACAAGACATTTCCAAGATCACTAACTATGATGATTTACCAGAAAACGCAAAGAAGTATTTGAAATACATCGAAAACTACTTGAAGGTTCCAATCCAATGGGTTGGTGTTGGACCAGCTCGTGACTCGATGTTAGAAAAACCTATCAATTAGCTTTATGTACTATATAACCCATAAAGATGACACGTCTCTTAAGTATTGAAGTTGTTTAACTGTAGTCGATGAAGTAGGTTTCTCGTGTTCCGTGCACCACCTACAGATTTTTGCGACCTTTTCGAATACGTCATATTTTCAACTAAACCTTTTTATAAATACCATGGCGGAAGGTGACAGGGGGAACTTTATTCGATGGTCCTTAGTGGGGCTAAATCTTTCAATTCGATTGTACTCAGCATTTTATATGATAATTTCGGATTGCGACGAAACTTTCAATTATTGGGAACCATTAAATCTCTTGGTTAGAGGTTTTGGAAAAGAAACATGGGAATACTCTCCTGAATTTGCCATAAGATCGTATGCATATTTGACGCCATACTATATTTTGAATTATCCTGTTCATGTTTTGGTTGAGCTTTTCTCATTACCAGCCTTCTTCCAGTTTTATTGGCTCAGACTCGTGGCCTTGTGTGGGGTGACAAGTTACTTGGAACTAAATTTAACCACGTCAATTACCAAATCCTTCAATTCGAGAGTAGCCAATTGGTTTTTGTTCTTTTCTTCTATTTCCACGGGTATGTCTCATGCTGGTGTAGCATTGCTTCCTTCTTCTTTAGCCATGCAAACCACACTCTTAGCTACAGCATATTCTCTTAACAGTTTAAACACAATCAACACAGAGTATGCAGTTGCTGCTATAACTTCCTTTATAGTTGGAGGAATATTTGGTTGGCCATTTACTCTTGTTTTGGCAATTCCATTTGGACTGTACGTTGTTTTCAGGTCTAAGATCAATGATTTATTCAATATTATCTTGAAGTCAATATTCAAACTTGTCGGTATTCTTCTTGTAGTGATGGTAATTGATGCTTACTTTTATAAATTCAATTCTCCCGTGTTAGTTCCACTCAATATTGTCCTTTACAACGTGTTTGGTGGAGAGGGCGAAGGTCCTGAGATATTTGGGGTTGAACCTTTTAGTTATTATATTTTGAACTTATTGCTCAATTTTAATGTCATATTTGTTCTTAGCATCGCTGGCTTGGTTCTCAATGGTTTTGTCTATGAATATAACAACAAGTCAAAAGTTTATTTTGCAGTGTCATTGCCTCTTTTAATATGGGTGTCTATATTTGCTAGCCAACCTCATAAAGAAGAAAGATTTCTTTATCCAGTATACCCATTACTCAACTTGAGTGGCGCCTTGTTTGTCAATAAATGTTTTAGTTTGGTCAAGACAATTGGTGGTAAAACCTTTACAAACTGTTCAAAAGTGCTTTTTGTGGCATTGGTCACTATAGTATCATTATTAAGGACTGTTAATCTAGTTGAGAACTATAGTGCTCCACTAGGTGCCAGCAGTGTTTTCGAAACTTTACCTAGTGATCCATCCAAGTTGTACAATGTGTGTGTTGGACGAGAATGGTATCATTTCCCTACATCATTTTTCCTCCCAGATAATCACAGATTGAGGTTTGTCGCTAGTGGATTCGATGGTTTGCTTCCTGGTGACTTCTTAGAAGAAGGAAGCTTAAGGGAAAGAACTTCCAATATACCTCCAGACATGAATAACTTGAACAAATTTTCAGAACAAAAACTCATTTCCTTTGAGGAATGTGATTATTATATTGATAACTCTGGACCTATTGATCCTGAGACCGGTGAAATAGACGTGATAAGCAAAGAAAATGCAGAAGGTTGGGAAGTTAAATACTGTGAAAAGCTTATTGATCCTTCTGGAAATCATGAAGGGGTTGGTAGGTTGATCTATATTCCGAGATTGTTACGCAAATGGATTCCTTACAATGTACAATATATGCAATTCTGCGTTACCGAAAAGAAACACGAATAAGTAAAATCCGATAGATAATAAATATTTCAAACATTTTATTGTTGTAAGCACGTATTGTGCATATTTTATTGATGACTAGATACTATACTGACACTATGAGGATGAAGAAAAGCCTCAAGATAATCAAAATGAACTGCAAATGGAAAAAATGAAAGAATTGTGGTAAAATAACGTAAGTATAACAACTCTAACTCTATAATTGAGGTAATGGCCTCCAATAACTTTTCACTCAGGAAATAAATACATGAAAAGAAAGTCAATTAAAAAAAAAGTAATTAAAAAAAGGGATAAAAGAAAAAGGATACAAAAAAATCATAATTCATCATCAAAATAGTCATTAAGGGCCTCTTTTGATTTTTTAAATCCATCCCTTGCTTTCACTAAAGCATCTTCAATTAAAGCAATCCAATAGTCATTCTGATCATCTTTTAAAGTATCATCCTCTAACTGGAAATTATCAAAATTGTTTTGATGTCCATAATTTTGAATTCTTTCACATTGACTGGAAATTTTGACCAAACCTAAGGCAGCTGCACTTCCCTTTAAGTAATGACCTAATGCACTGAGTTTATCTAAATTTTGAACTCTTAAGTTTTCATCAATTTCTTGAAAAGTCTCCACGAATTGATCAACAAACGTCTGAAACAATGATTTTGAGAATCCTTCTTCATCTTCATCCATTGCAATCAATTCAGAGAAAACCGACCATTCAACTAGGCCAGATTCTTGCAATTTTTGCTTCTTCTCTTCACTCATTTGACTTGGCGGTTATTAGTATCCTTGAATTTCTAGTTTGTCTTGTTGTCTCGTTTTCAAAAATTTTTTTTGTTGTCGCTCGTTGGTCGCTGGTCTAGATCGTCCCCACAAAAAGCAAACAAAGTTTATCTTCCCGGTAACAATTATGAGATCTACTTAAAAAATCTTTTAATCGCTAATTTGAAACCAATTGAATTGGATTTATATACTTTTGCACAAACTGACTTTGAACCCGCTATTTAAATTAGGGGTTACCACAAATGCTGGGCCACACGTTAGGAGGGAGGGTTTGATGTCCAAATACGTCATCGGTCTGTATACAGGCGCGCGGCCATTCTAGAACTACCCACAGAAACGATTTTGCAACCCAAAACAGGAAGTAATAGGCCTACTACGGGGTTTTAGATCGTTTACCCTACATGGATTGCTTATGCAATAGATTTAACCCTAATAATTTGGTCAAAATGTGACAACTGATCGGCTTTTAATTGGATGAATTCGGTTTGTAAACAATTGGAAGTTACATGTCAATCAAATCGTTTATCGTATAGTGAGAAACTGTGCAACATCAACGGCGACATGTTCACGCCAATTACACTTATTTACAGTAGTTAAAGGTTCTACAATGGAATATTCGTGACTTCAAATCATAATGCCATTTCTAGCGGGCATGATAAATAGAAGCTTTATTTTTTGCTTCGGACATGTACTACCTGCCCGGCTCGCAGCATCAATAGTCCAATCAAGTAAGCGAGACTTAGCGATAATCGTGATTTGCACCAGAGTGAGATTAGGCCCATGTGCCTTTCACGACAATCCAACACGATACTAGCTTACGAATAGTGAAAAACTAAATCATTGTTCATTTCTACTTATGTCCGCATCGTGGAATGTTCCTTGTTCCTTCGAGGCTTGTAGCTGACGAAATGATTTCATCGCGATATGTAGACCTATTACTAACCTTACAATAATGACGCAGACGTGGTTCAAGAGCTCATAAATATGACCTAATTTGGATTCAGACTTAGTTTAAGAGCTCATAAAGATCACCTAACTTAGATGCAAAGTAAGTGGGAGCTTCGCCGGTTTTTTCTGATTCTTTAACTCCGGATTCTGTCTCTATTCCCGTGAGAACAAGTAAGGTATCAAGCCCTCCATCTCTACCAAATTTCATATCTGTATTTAATCTATCTCCGACCATCAAGCCCTTTCCTGGATTAGCTAAAAGTCCTGGATTATCTGCCTTGATAGAATTCATCATGGATTGGTTAGGTTTTCCACAAATTGCATCCGGCTTCCGGCCACTTGCATAACTCACAGTTTCAATGATAGAACCAGCTCCAATTAAAAGTTTACCTTTCATAGGAAAAGTCGAATCAATGTTGGTAGCTATAAATGGAATTGACTTGTTCTTAGCAAGTAAGTATTGCATAGTTGCAGATAGCTTCATATAATTAACATTGGTACTTAATCCGGCAACTACTGCTCCGACAGAGTCATCTAGATTATTCAATAATTCATGTTCACTATCAAAATCAACATTCAAACGAGGATCAGTACCACCAAGTGTTTCGTAACCAAGTTCATGAAGCTCTTTTTCAATTCCTTTTTCTCCCAAAATCCAAACCTTCTTATTCTTTGGTAGTTTTAAGATTTTTTCAATATAAACAGCTGTAGCATAAGATGATCCGAACACTTCTTGTTTAGTAATACCATCTATTCCAAGTTTTCCAAACTTTCCTAAATAGTCATCTCGAGCCTTAGTTGAATTATTGGTGACGAAAAGAATCTTTTTATTCTTTTCTCTGAGTAATTCCAACGTTTCAACTACGGACGGAAGAATATGATCTCCTAACCATATCACTCCGTCGCAATCAAAAAGGAAATAGTCATACTTGTCTATGATATCTTGTGCTTGTTCCTTGGTGGAAACTTTCAAAGATGCCTGAGTCATGCTGTAATCACAAGAAAGAGTATTATAACTTATACTCCTTCCTGGTACGACTCACATGTTTCCGCACCCGTGCATCGGATATACTAGCAGAATATACTGCAATAAATATATTGAATAAATAAAGTACAATGAATCAACTACGAAATGCTTAACTAATCTTGGTTCATCCACTGGATCAAGGTGCAAAATGACACTGTAGTTTATCTTTTCGTTCAATGAAGTAGCACAACGAAAGAAACGTTTTCAATGTCAAGGTTTGTAGGTCACCTTCATCTAAGAAGACTTCGGCAACGGTGTATCAGACTATAATACCCTTTTAGCGATTGGATGGATCGGGACCTGGGGTGAATCTTGGGAATCTGAACTTTGATTTGTCGTTGTAAATTTCTTCATCGAATTTAGCCTTCTTTTCTTCACTCATGCTTTCTCTAATTAATTCTTGTCTTACCTTTTCAGAGAAGTATCTTCTAGCAGTGTTTCTATCTTCTTCAGCACGTAATAAAGGTTCTAAGTGGAATCTTGCCCAGGTCTTTTCTCTAGCAAGTTCTCTTTGTTCATCAACTCCCTTGTAGTATCTGTAAAAACCAAATGCAATAAGTCCAGTAATCCCCCAAAAGTAAACTACAGGTCTAAATCCACGAGATGGAAGATTTCTCTTCCACTGGACTGATTCGTATCCTCCAATAGGTGGTAAGTCTTGCATTCTTTGAATCTATTCTTCGGACTATGGTATGACCGAAAATTTATTTTTGGTGAGAGTAATTCACGCCAACTTCATTGGGCAGACTAGACTTCCTAATACGGTATAGTGCGGATTTTTTTATTTTCAATAGCTAGAACATATACTACTAATATGTATCTACTTGATGTTGAAGATTGGTTTAAGCTTCTTGATTAATAACCAATCGTCTCTGCTAACGGTGTCACGGAATGCTGGATCTTTCAATGTATCAATGGATCTACGGGTAATTAACGAGTATAATCTGTCGGATTCATCAACATGACGTCCCCACACGGGTTGAGCAGAAGATGGATTGTCCAATCTCATTGCTACACCAGCAGCAGTTTGACCTTTTTTAACGATATCATGGGATTTGTGGTTGACTTCTAATGAAGTGACTTTACCTAAGACCATAACATTTGGTTCTTTGGTAGTAGGATCTGTACGAACGGCACAAATTGGGGTTCCAATACGAACAGCACCTTCAATAACGTCAACACCGATAATCATAGGATTACGCTTGTTGATGATTTGTAAAGTATTTAACACACATGGTAAGACAGCGTATTCCATAAATTCTTTACGACGAGCTTCCAATAATTTCTTTTGGTATGCAGTAAACTGGTCGAACAAATGATAGATAATATCAGCATTAAAAATCTTAATGTTCTGCTCTTCAGCGTATTGCTCGGCTTCTTTATCTATTTTAACATCGAAACATAACATAACTGCGTATTCTGGTGCTTTTTCCAACATGGTGGATGCTTTCATAACGTCTCTCTTAAACACTGGACCTAATCCAATTGACATAACAGGAATCTTCATGTCCTTTAAGAAATCTAACAATGCTTCTAAAGAACCTAAAGTAGAAGCTTGAACTGTAACACCTCTTCCAGAAGTATCAACAGAATCCAATAATCCTGTTAAGTCGTCCATAACTTCATCCATTATTTCGTCTTCGTCATCATCCTCACCAACTACTACTAATCTAGAACCGGCGACGGCTTTTTCTAAATCATTGGCAGCAATCTTGACACCCAAAGCAGCCTTGACTTCTTTATGATGCACATATTCAGATTTGATACGTAATTCACGAGATGGAGGTGGCGTTAATAATGCCCTAATATTTGTGGCAATTGGACCGTTTAATCCACAAAGAACAACACGGTCACCTTCTCTTAAAATACCGTTTGATAAAACAACATCAATAGTGTAACCAAAACCTTCAACAACTTTAACTTCCAAAATGGTAGCTTCGACTTTAGTTAAGTACATTAATTGCTTGGACATTCTCTTTTGAGTCAATTCCAATAATAACCATAATAAATCTGGAACACCTTCACCGGTAACAGCGGAGGTTGGGACAATAGAAACATACTTTGACATGTTCTTGTTTTTGTAATACAATTCAGAGTTTAATCCTTGCTCTGCTAAAGCAACCTGAATTTGTTCGAATCTGTTCTGGAATTCAGCTTGAACCGATTTAGTTTGTTGAGCAAAAGAGTCACGGAAAGAATTGTTTGGAATAGTCTTCCAGTCATATAATCGATCAATCTTGTTTAATGCAACGACGAAAGGAGCCTTTCTATCTCTTAATAATCTGATAGATTCCAAGGTTTGCTGTTCTAAACCATGCATGATATCAATAACTAAGATAGCAATATTACATAATGAGGAACCACGAGATCTTAAGTTGGTGAAGGACTCATGCCCGGGAGTATCAATGATCAATAAACCTGGAACATCAAAAGTTTGTTTTTCATATTCAGCCATAACAGCAGTCTTAGTCTTAATGGCTTCGACCGGAAAGTAAGTGGCACCGATCTGTTGGGTGATACCACCGGCCTCACCACCTTGAACATTAGTTTGACGAACTTTATCTAACAATTTGGTCTTACCTGTATCAACATGACCCAAAATACAACAAATTGGAGAACGTAAGTCTTTTTCGTTGGAAGGCTTGATAACTTCAAGTTTAGCTTTACGTTCTGCTTCTTCTTTAGCCTTACGCTCTGCTTCAGCTTTAGCCTTACGCTCAGCCTCAGCTTTGGCTTTGCTCTCAGCTTCCTCTTTAGCTTTACGTTCGGCATCTTCTTTGGCTTTACGTTCCGCTTCTTCTGCCGAATCATCATTTTCTTGGTCTTTGTCTTCGTCATCATCACTTAAGGCTGCTTCCCAATCATCTGCAAGAGGTTCATCATCGGCCATTTGTTCCCAATCATCGACCAAGTCTTCTTCTTCTTTCTCTGGTTTAGAAGTTTCCTCTTCAACTTTTGATACCTTTTGTTGTTGTTGTTCCTTTTCTGGGAATGACTTACCCTTCTTTTTCTTGGTATATACAACTTTCTTTGGTTTAGGAGATTCATTATTATCTTTAGATAAAGCAGCAATTGTTATATTACTGTTTTGTAATAATTGTTGTCGACGACGCTCTTGCAATTTCTTTTCTTCCTTTTGTTTTTTAGTTAGCAATTTACCTTCGGCCTTCAATTGTTCTTTCTTTAATCTTTCTTTTTCTTTTTTAGCGGCCTTTGCAGCTTCCTTTTTAGCCTCTTCTTCGGCAGCCAATTTTTCAGCTTGTTCACGTTCTCTTTCTTCTTCTTCTTCAGCAAGACGTTGTTCTTCCTCGAGCTGCTTTTTTAATTCCAATTGACGCTTCAAGGCGGCAATACCAGCAGGAACTTTCTTTCCTTTCTTGGCTGCAGCTTTTGGCTTTGGAGTGTCCGGTTCTGGTGTACTTTCATTAGATGTAGCAGTAGCTGAAGAAGCAGCAGCGGCTGCTGCTGCATTATTCTTATTGGCCTCTTTGATTTGTTCTTTCTTATCGGCTTGTTGTTGCTTCTTTTTCATAGCTTCTTCCTTCTTTCTTTGCTTTTCAGCTTCTTTCTTTAACTTTTCCTTTTCTTTTTTGGAAAGAATTTTAGGACCGTCTTTTGGTTTATTCTTTTCATCTTCCTCCTTCTTGCTTTTTTTAGTTTTAGACTTACGGATTGATGATAAAAAGTCACTTTCATCTGCTTCTGTAGGTCCAGATGGAGTTTCAGGTGATGGAGTCGATTCAGAATCTTGCTCTTCTGTAGCTCCAAATTCTTCAGCTGGGGGGGTTTCAATTTCTTCTTCGTCCCAGAAATCTCCTCCTGCTTTACTTCCTTTCTTTGATTTTTTAGCCATTATTAGATCTGGTACTATTTAATGGGAATCAAACATTTAAGAGGGAGAAAAGTTTTTCAGGCCCTAGTGCACGACTCTTGGTTACGTCAGCACAACCCATAAAGAGAAGAAGAAGGCTGCTTTTTTTTTCATCAAATCGGACTAACCAAAGAATTTCATCAAAATGACTACAGTTGAAAAGATCAAGGCTATCGAAGATGAAATGGCTAAGACCCAAAAGAACAAGGCCACTTCGTTTCATTTGGGTCAGTTAAAGGCTAAATTAGCTAAGTTAAGAAGAGAACTTTTAAGTGATAGTACCTCTAGTGGAGGTGGTGGAGGTGGAGCAGGATTTGATGTTGCAAGAACAGGGGTTGCTACTATTGGATTTGTTGGATTTCCGTCGGTAGGGAAATCCACTTTATTATCTAAATTAACTGGTACTCACTCTGAAGCTGCTGCCTATGAGTTCACCACCTTAACTACTGTTCCTGGTATAATCAAATATAAAGGTGCTAAGATTCAAATGTTGGATTTGCCCGGTATTATTGAAGGAGCTAAGGATGGTAAAGGTAGAGGTAAGCAAGTTATTGCCGTTGCAAGATCTGTGAATTTACTTTTCTTGGTTTTGGATGTGAATAAGCCATTACAACATAAAAGAATTATTGAGCATGAATTAGAAGGAGTTGGAATTAGAATTAATAAAGAACCACCAAATATATTAATTCAAAAGAAGGAAAGAGGAGGAATTAATATCACTACCACGTCACCACTTACCCATTTGGATAACGATGAAATTAGAGCGGTGATGGCAGAATATAAAATTAATAGTGCTAACATTGCATTCAGATGCGATGCCACTGTCGATGATTTGATCGACGCTATAGAAGCTAAAACAAGAAGATACATTCCTGCAATCTACGTTTTAAACAAAATCGACTCATTCTCAATCGAAGAATTGGACTTATTATACAGAATTCCCAATGCTATTCCAATTTCATCAGGTCAAGGGTGGAATTTAGACGATTTACTTGAGATGATGTGGGATAGATTGAATTTGGTCCGTGTTTACACAAAACCAAAGGGTCAGCTCCCTGATTTCAATGAACCAGTAGTTTTAAGAAATGATAGGTGTACTGTGGAAGACTTCTGTAACTCAATTCACAAGTCCTTGGTCACTGACTTTAGAAATGCATTGGTTTTTGGTAGAAGTGTTAAACATCAACCTCAAATTGTCGGTCTTGGTCATGAACTACAAGATGAAGACGTCATCACTATCCTTAAGAAATAGTTTAATGTAAATACTGTTAATGTCATTCATATAACTTTCATTACTAGTCCCATCTCTGGTCGTGCACGTTATTCCTCGCAAATTTTTTTTCCTGTAGATGTCACAAAGATCAGACTCGTACTTTACGTCCATACACTGTGTCTAAATCTCATTTTGCTATAATATAAAAGGACATTCGTTTTGATTAAATCATGTCATTGTCCGAAGATATTCAGAGTGGGTTAACCCAGCTTATTAATGGGCTTGCATCATCTGATAATACGGTTAGAGCAGAGGCTGAAAAATCCTTGGAGAGTGATTGGACTAAGAAGGAGAATGTAGAAATTCTTCTAACTTTCTTAGCTCAAACTGCAGTCTCATCGAATAACGAAACTCTTCAGGCATTTTCTGCTGTTTTGTTCAGAAGAATCGCCATCAGATCTCCCAAAGATTTTCTGAGTGTAACTGACAGAACTGTGGGTGTTATTAGTGAAGGTGCTAAACAACAAATTAGATCTACCCTTTTAAATGGATTTATTTCTCCTCAATCAAATCAAGTAAGACACAAGCTCTCGGATGCTATTTCTGAAGTTGCTAAAGAAGACGTTTCTCCTCCAGGCACTTGGAATGAGTTGATTCCAGCTTTATTTCAAGCTACTTCAAACGAAGATCCAAGCTTTCGAGAATCTGCATTCCGTGTGTTTTCTTCAGCTCCTGAATTAATAGACAAATCATTGATAGATCATGTTTTGCCTGTATTCAAAACTGGGTTTGACGACGGTAATGATGATGTTCGTATTGCTGCTTGTACTGCATTTGTTGCTTTCTTTAGAGAACTTCCAAAAAATAGTTGGCAATCATTGTCTCCGCTTTTACCTAATTTATTAAATTCTTTACCAAGATTTTTGCAAAATGGTCAAGAACAAGCTTTATCTTCAGTCTTAGAATCTTTAATCGATTTGGTTGAATTGGCCCCTAAAATGTTCAAATCCATGTTTCCTACCATGATTGAATTCTGTTCCGCTGTTGCTAAAGATAAAGATTTAGACTCTGGTGCTCGTATGGCCGGTCTTGAGCTATTAATCACTTTCTCGGAGGTGGCTCCAATCATGTGTAAGACAACCCCTTCTTATACAAGTACTGTTGTATTAGTGACTTTAGTTATGTTAACCGAAGTATGTATTGATGATGATGATGCTGCAGACTGGAATAATAATGATGATACTGAAGACGATGATGAGGAACCAGAATACGATGCTGCTCGTCAAGCTTTAGATCGTGTATCTTTAAAATTATCAGGAAAAGCTTTGGCTCAACCTTTATTCCAATATTTACCTGCCATGTTGCAATCTGAGGCCTGGAGAGAACGTCAAGCTGCATTGATGGCACTATCATCTGCTGCCGAAGGTTGCGCTGATGTCTTAATGTCTGAAATTCCAAAAATTTTAGATATGATAATGCCAGCTTTACAAGACCCACATCCTAGAGTTCAATACGCATGTTGTAATGCATTGGGTCAAATGTCTACTGATTTTGCTGATCACATTCAAAGAACTGCGGGCAATAGAATTTTACCTGGATTGATTTCCATGTTGACTAATAAGTCTGTACCTCGTGTTCAATCACATGCTGCTGCTGCCTTGGTCAACTTTTCTGAAGCTGCTTCCAAAGAAATATTAGAACCTTATCTTGATGATTTATTGAATAACCTTTTGGGTCTTTTACAATCCCCTAAGAGGTATGTTCAAGAACAGGTTTTAACTACTATTGCTATTATTGCTGATGCAGCAGAGCAGACGTTTGTTAAGTATTATGACACTTTGATGCCAATGCTAATGGATGTTCTCAGAACTGATATGGGCCAAGAGTCTAGATTATTAAAAGCTAAATGTATTGAATGCTCTACTCTTATTGCATTAGCTGTTGGTAAAGAAAAGTTTAGTGTGCATTTCAAAGATTTGGTCAATTTATTCGGTAGTATACAAGAGACTGTTGTCACCGATGATGACCCTATAAAGTCTTATCTTGAACAAGGTTGGGGTAGAATATGTCGTATTGTAGGACCGGACTTTTTGCCTTATTTACCTGCTGTTTTACCTCCTTTGCTCTCTGCTGCCAAAGCGACACAAGATATTTCATTATTGGAAGAGGATGAAGCTGAAGAATATGGTAATAACGACGAATGGGATGTCATCAATTTGTCAGGAAAACTCATTGCTGTTCATACGGCTTCTCTCGACGATAAAGTTTCTGCTATTGATTTATTGAGAACATACGCCATTCAACTTAAAGCTGACTTTTTCCCTTGGGTCAAGGAAATTGTTCAAGATATTGGAATCCCAGCTCTTGATTTTTATTTACATGACGGTGTGAGAGCTTCTGCTGCATTAACCTTGGCTGCATTATTGAGGTGTAGCGTATATGCCACCGGTAGTAACTCTGAAGATACATTGCAATTGTGGTCATTGATTTCAAATAAACTTGTTTCTGTATTGACCAACGAGCCGGTCCCTGAACTTTTAGTGGCTTATTACACAGCAATCATTGAATCAATTGGTGTGCTAGGTCCAAACACTTTACTGAATGAACAATTACAAACTTTAGCCACTGCAATTAATGCTAATTTGGTTGAAATTTCAGAACGTATTAAAGATCGTGATAACGAAGATGACGAATATACTGAAGACGTTGATGATAACGACGATGAATATACTGATGAAGAGTTATTGGATGAAATTAATAAAACTATTTCGGCTATATTCAAAAACTCAAAAGTCAATTTCCTACCTTCTTTTCAAATCCTTATTCCTACTATAGCATCTTTCCTCAATGACGAAAACACCAATATAAAATTATGTGGTTTATGTGTCATTTGTGATCTTTTGGAGCATTGTGGTGCTGATTTTGCTTATAAGGATATGTTTACATCTGTTGTTGCCGAGTCTTTGACGTCTCCTCATGCCAGCATCCGTCAAGCTGCATCTTATTCAGTTGGAATGGCTGCGCAATATGGAGGACCTTCGTATGCAGAATTTTGTTTGGCATGCTTAGAACCCATGTTCAAAATGGCATCAGTTCCTGATGCTAGAGCCGACGAAAATGTACATGCTACAGAAAACTCTGTCAGTGCTATTGCTAAAGTGTGTCGTACATTTGGAACTAGTGTTCCAAATCTTGATTCTGTGGTCGAGCATTGGATTGGCTTATTGCCTATCGTTCAAGATGAAGAAGCTGCTCCATTTGCTTATGTATTCTTATCTGAATTGATGACAAGTCAACATAGTGCAGTCACGGGACAAATTCCTAAAGTCGTTGATGCAGTTCTTCAAGCGTTATCTCATAATTCAATTGCGGGAACAACTGCAGAAAAGGTGGCAGTATCAACCAGACAACTTCTTTCTGCTTATCCTCAAAATGAGGCCATTTCATTATTACAAAATCCTAACTACGCTAAAGTGGCTCAAAAGTATTTTGCTTAATTATATAATCAATTTTTATAGCTTCTTGTACTCATCTTCATATAGATTCATTTAGTATTTACCTGTAGGATAAATCGCGACGTTTTCGCATTGGGTGTGCCAATTCTGGTGCCAGCTATTTTCGCATCTGATTCCAACAACAATCAAACTGTTTGTAATACCCATGTCATCTACGTCATCAATATCGCTGGCTTCTTCATCCTCTTATAAGAACGGTAAGAAGTCATCATCTAGTACTATTGAGTCCAGTGTTACTAGGCTCTTAGTGTCGACCAAACACTTGCTTGAAAGCTTGAATCAATGGGCTAAACAAGAAGCTGATGACAAGTTTGTTTCAGATGCCTACGTGAAATTGGGAAATGATTTTAGAGCTGCTGCCCGGTCCTTTACTAATGCCGGAGTAGATATCTCTGATATAGGTGACGTTCCTCAAGCACTCCGAATTATTTTAGAAGCTGCGTTGAGTGAAGCACCAAGTCAAGAGAATTTAGATAGGTTTCTCCCCAATATCCGAAACATAATCGTTACTTTACTTCAAAACTTAAAGGCCAAGCAGATAAAAGCGAAGACACTCTCTATGGAAAAGTATAAACATAAATCTGAAGAATTGAAGGATGGTCCTCCACCACCTCCCCCTGCCCCTTCTGTCACTGTTACTCATGAAAGACCCCCTTCTGGTGATACTGAAACTAATAATGCAACAAACAATGTTACTCGTCATGAAATGAAGAAACCATCTCAAAAGAGCATCCCAATGAAAGAAGTGACGAATTTCAAAGAAAACAAGAGTGACGCTTTAAGTCAATTACAAAAAGGAAATGCGTTGCAAAGAAGAGCTTCAAAAAGATTCAGCGCCTATCAATACGCAAAGCTTACAAACTTCACTCCATCTACAAATTTACCTAGACTTTCTTCTGGTGAAATAACATCACATAGTACCCCAAATAATAGCTTTGACTTTAGGGAAAGTCGAACAGTATCATCAAGTACAGCTTCTGCTGATCCGTTGTCTGAAGATTATTTATTTTTACAACTTCACGATAAAACCAAAAAGGTCTCCGTTAAACTTCCAGTATCATTTGCATCATTAAGGCTTCTATTTGTTGAGACCTTTGCTTACTCACCGGGGTCATCGTCATTTCCAGAAATTTATATCAGAGACCCTCAATCAAACATAACATATGAATTGGAAGATCATATGCTAGAATTTGATGTGAAATCCGGTTGTCTTTTGTGCCTCAATGAAGAAAATCCTCAGAAAATGCAAATAAAGTCCTTAGAGAGCAAAGTTGATGAATTAACATCGAAAATAGAACGGTTAAATTTTGATTTCGTAGGTGAAATAAAGGATGCAATAAGCTCAATAGAAATTCCTCAGCCGTCCCCAGTTGTCTCTGTACCAGTTCCGGCAACGGTCACACCTTCAACTAGCTCCAAGAGCGCTGATAAGTCGTCACATTTGAAATCTTTGGAAGATGCTCGCCGCCAACTACTCGTTATAAAGCAATTACAGGCATCTCAACGAGATAACATAAAAACGTCTTTCGATGACATACTTCAAAAAGTTAAGTCTCTACAAGAGAGCAAGTCATATGTAAGCGAGTCTTCTAATCGTACCTATATGAACAAAAGTAATTCCAAGCTTTCAGAAGATTCAGACTTGCTATTAACGAGAGTTGATGATTTGCAAGACACAATGGAAGCTTTGCGTAAAGATGTTGCTCAAAGAGGTGTAAGGGTTAGTGAAAAACAACTCAAAAATACTCAACTCGAAATAGAAGAAGCCAAAAAACTTTTAATGAATTTGTCTGAGTTTATTAAGAACGGTAAACCAGTGTGGAAGAAAATATGGGAAGCAGAATTAGACAAGGTATGTGAAGAACAACAATTCTTTAACTTACAAGATGATCTCACTCAAGATTTAGAAGAAGACATCAAGAAAATAGAAGAAACTTACGATTTGATAGAGAAGTGTTCAACAGAACAAAGCAAACAAGGTAATTCCAAACGAAACAAGGTTGTAGCAAATTTATATATTCCACAACCTGGTGAAAGTTTACACAGCTTGAAAGATGCAGTTTTGAACGAGGTTGCTTCTGTCATACCAGATCATAGTAGCAGAATTGAAGCAATTGAAAAAGCTGAAAAACTCAGACAAAAAGAAAAGGAGCTAATGCTGCGTACTAAATTTCAAGAAGAACTAGGAGAGTTTGTTGAGGACGGAAAATTAAAAAAATCCGGGGGAATTGAAGAATTAGAAAGATTAAGACAACAAAAAGATTCTGAAAATATGAAGAGTGTATTTGGAATAATATAGTTGAAGTATATAGTATAATTATATTTTACGAAGCCATTCTATAACTGTAGAGAATTTATCATACCGTTTGCCTAAAACCTCTATGACTGTCGTTTTAAAATCTGAAATTATATCAGCTACGTGAATAGGATTTTCATTCACCGACTTGTATCTCTCTATACTGAACTGTAATATAGTGTACAAAAATACAAGCAATTGGTCAGGATCAAATTGATCATCTTTTTGGAGTCTATTGAAGTCATTATAATATGCCTGAAGCACAGATCGTAATACTCCATTGAAGTTGAATAGAAGTGATTTCAAATCAACCAAATTTAGATCTAGTAATGAGGGCTTTAATCTAGATCTAACGGAGGCATTAAGAAGGGTATAAGCAGACTTAAAAGACTTTTTAGAAGCCAATGAAATGGGGGTTGAAGCGTCAAGCCCTTTTTTAATTTCTAACTTGACATAATCTATGACTAATCCCACGTATTTAATCTCCGGAGGTTCGATCTTATCGTTAAAATTGACCCACAATGTTTTTTCTTCATTCACGAAAGCACCATACAGTTTGGCTTTACTGCTTCGAAGAACGCTATAAACTTTTTCACACTGCTCCTTATCAACCGAAATAAAAAGAAAGTCATCGACAAGCCTTAAAAGTAGTGAAGGTGTATTCGATTCCAAGAGAAACAGGAAATTCTCGTCCACTAAAGAGTTATAAACAATATCACAGAAAGTTCCCAGAAGTGGAAAGCCTTGAAACACACCTTGATTCCGCTTGTAAATTTTATTCCCTATCATAATAGTAGAATGGAGAACTTGACCCTTGATGATATCAAGTATTTCGGACTTCGTTAGTTTTTTTGTGGAGTTTTTGTTAATTAAGATACGGTTATGTTGAAACTCGTTGTCATGTATAACGTCAAGCTGATCAATACTTGACTGATTTTTAATGAGTGCTTTAACTCTCTTGTGTAAAAGCTTGAATTCTTTGCATTCCATCACTTTTCCGATGTAGTAAGCACCGTCCTCCTCATCATCACTAAATAATTGTTCGAAGCATTTAATAATTTTACCCTGGTTCAATTTATCATAACAATGTTTCATGTCTAGCTTAACCATGTACAATTTGGGTAAGATTCCATTATTTTGACAGAGGAGCTTCTGCTTGAACTGCCTTATCTGAAGAGATACATCAACTAATGAGTAGCACCTAGCATGGTACCTCTTTTTTGAATCTAAAGCCGCTCTTGTCTTGTTGTTTATGAGTTGGAGGACCGGTAATACTACGTTATATTTGTGAGAATCGTATTCTTTCCTTTGCAGTTGGATATCAGCATAATTAAGGCGCTCTCCTGTCTCAAGAAGAAATGGCCTTTTAATAGGAACACAAAGAGCCCTAAAGTCATTCTTCTTGGGTATTAATCGCAATTCACCATAATTGAACTTTTCAAATTTAGAAAGCTCTACGTTATCTTTATTATTTGAAGTTTCGAAAAGGTTTTCTTCGATATATCGCCTTAGCCATTCACTAGTGAGGTTCATCCAAGTTAAGTGGTCATAATAGAGTAATCCTGAAGACTCAATGTTAGTCGGCTGGGGAGATTCGACGACATGAAAGAAAGAGGATACAAGTTTCCCGAGAAATTTTTCAAAGAACCACACCAACAAGTCTCGTAAAAGTAAATTTCGTTTGATAAAGTCTTGTCTGGATGTTATTTCAGTGGATTCGTTCATCCACATGATATCCTTTATTCGTAAGTTCTTGCTGAGCTGGTATAAAGTAATTCGATCATACTTTCCTGATTTTATGAAATCAACAATATGTCGTGATATGTTCGACTTATTATGACGTGAGCCCCATATAGCTAATGGAAATAGTTTACCGACAATAGTTAAAATAAACTTCAAAATACTCGTTAAATCGCATGATTGTTCTAGATAATTCATCTTTGTAGATTTGGGTATACTCACAACATTTCTGAATATAGAGTTATATTTTATCTTAGAATCTTTTTGTATCATGAGGCACAAGAGTTTCTGAAACTTGTCTACGTGTTTTAATGAGCGTGAATCACGGAATATCAGACTCTCTAGGGTCTCCACCTTAGAAGGTAAAAGACGTAAATCATTCCTGTTGTAGTGTCGATGTTTGTAAAGCATTCTTGATTTGCTGACTGTATCTACCACTTTAGGAGTCAGGTACTTTGTAGATCCAAAAATTTGGACATAATTTCCTGTGCCTGTTTTTACAAAGCACTTTGTATTAAGAAGCAATTTTATGAAATTATTAACTCCTAGTCTAGAGTAGAGAAGCTTCCACTGGGCTTGTTTAATCTGATTCACCTGAAAACTAACTGAGCTTCCCATAGTGTTTCCAATTACCCCATAGTATCCGTTTCTTAGCACGTTTTTGGAGTTTATACTTACCAAATAAGCTATCAATCCATCAATTAGTTCAATATAATCTGATTGAACGCCTGGAGAGTATGTGCAATTGCATCTTTCCGGCACAATTTTTGAGGTGGTAAGTAACTGTAAAAACACAGGACATTCTTTGTATAACGAAGATTCTTTGTAGAACAAATCCACTTCCGGAAAAGTTGTTCTTATATAGCTTAGAAGCAGAATCGGCTTGACCATACTCGCTTTATAATTTTATGACGCGACTTGATATCTGAAATTTAAAAAGGGCATCGTCATCCAAATGACTTCAACCGGAGCTGTTGACCTTGAAAGAGGGATAGTAGGAGGTGTTTTGAAACAAATACGACTAGATAATTATGGTGATTCAGATCATGGAAATCCAATTCTAATTTCGGCCTGGGCTTGTGATATTGAACCAAGACAAACCAAGGAATTTATAAATTTTATTTCGGAAAAATTGATGCCAAACGATATACCCCTTACTCATATAAAAAGATTCAAAAAAATTAACGATAGTAACGTATACATCAAATGTATTTTGTGCTCTACTGATTTTTCAAGCTCAGACAGTGTTTTGGAACACCTTATACTACAAGACATATCACCTGCAAGAGATTTGAATTTAGAGATAGTTCATATTCCTAAAGATTTGCCCCATACTAAAGATATTGCGCTCTCATGGTCTACTAAATACTGGCCTATTTCTTGGAAAGGAAATGCTAATCATCAATTTTTGATGAATGTAAAGTTCAATCTCGATATTGAACGAAATATGATCAGCCATCTATTGCATCTCACAAACGAGCACCAGAAACCTGTCACTCTTATCGCAAATCCACAGTCTATCATGGATGGAATGTATGAAATAGAAGTAGTGGCATACGATACCAAAGAACAGCACGTTCTAGGTCACAGTATATTCAATGCCATAAAAGCTGTTGCTGATAATGAATTAGAAAGACGACAAAGTTCAAAAACAAGCAACTACCTTTGCCATAATTTATTAGTATATACCACTTATGAGCCATGTGTAATGTGCTCTATGGCAATGGTTCATTCCAGGATTGGTAGGCTTGTGTATGTTAAAGCCCTAGAACGTACGGGCGCTGTGGAAAGTAAATACCATATTGGTAGTATATCGGGTCTTAATTGGAAATTTGATATTTGGAGATGGATAGGTGAGGAACTGTCACAAGTACCGGAAATTCCAGAAACATATAATGTCTAACTTAGGTTATTCTCGCATTTTTTAATAGAATCAATTGCCTCGTTTATTGTAGACTCCACATCACTGTTGTTCGTCCACTGTTTACCGTACTTCAAATCATTTAGCTTATCGATACTTTGCGTTAGTAACTCAATTTCACTCTTAATCTGCTTGTCAAGAACAGAATTTCCAACTGCCAATTTTCTATCTAAGGTAGTGAGCTCGTCTAATAGTACATCAAGGGAGTGTTTATTGGTCCTCAGTAAGTCTTTCACTTCGGTGTCTTTCATTTGCGTTACAGGGACATTGAATTCTTTGTCTATCGATTTCTTGACGGGGGTGAGTATAGATGAGCGTTGGACTATGAGATTTTCATAAATACTCTTAGACAACTCTTCATCAATGTCCTCTGTTTCTTTTCTGAATTGTTCGTATGTTATTATATCATCCAAATTCGAATGGCTGACTAAGAAGTTTTCAAGTATGAACGATGATTCCATCTTTAATGTACTTTTACGCGTTTTACAAGAGGGCGTTTCAAAAAATGCAAATAATTGGCTATGTTCAGATACCAGTAACAGTTTAATTACCTCCCACTTTAATTAATTAACTTGTTCACTCTGCTAGTCTAAGATATATTGGTATAACCTTGCAAATCAGTAACAAAACTTTAGTACCTGGGTATCGTTTGTGTGTGTGACTCAATTTTGTTGACAATCAGAGCGCCTGAAACTTCTCAGGCAACAAAAACATAAAGAGCTTGAAAACCAACATCAAGCAAAAAGGAAATGGTACTTAGCTATCAGGTTCAATCATTACAACCACAAGCATTATCCACAGGGTTATATTCTCGTATCTCAAAAGATCCGGAAAATGCATTATTAGTTAATACAGCACCACAAGGTAGAACAGCCAAAAGGAATGCACAACAAATTAACTATGCAGAACTTGATAATATTGATGATTTTGAATTTGAAGATGCCCCCACTCCAAACTCTACTGCTATCTCCAATAATTTGAATAGCTCTAATGTTCAACCTGCTTCAAATACTCCAAAACACTTACTAAAAGCAGCGAAGTATGTACAAACGTCCAGCTTTTCTGACGACGACTACCACAAAGTATCCGATAAAGAAGCAGAAGAAATTCTTATACCTATTAGGCTTGAGCTAGAATACAATGCAGGAATGTCAAAGCTAATTGATTTTTTCATGTGGAATCTTAATGAAAGCTTAGTCACGCCAGAACAATTTGCCCAATCTTTATGTGTTGACCTTGAATTACCTGGTACTATTCAACAAGAAATTGTCGAATCCATAAATAAACAAATTGAGGAGTACAACTACGCTTCATCCTTGCAGTTGTCTCCTAACAATGAATATCATGTGATTATTGATCTAGCAGTAAACTTGGACAAACGTTTATATCAAGACAAATTTGAATGGGATCTTTGCCAGACTGACATAACACCAGAGATGTTCTCTGACATAGTTGTTGCAGATATGGGTTTATCTCTTGAGTTCAAGCCTGCCATAGCGCATGCTCTTCATGAGGTAATTCTTAGATTGAAAAAGGAAATAGCTGATGGGAGCTATAATTATGAGTTACACAAATATCAACAAGTTTCTGGTTTGATATTTGAAAAGGGTATAAGAATAAGGACCGAAAGCAGTGTCAGTAATGGAAATGATAACTGGGAGCCTGTTGTCGAAGTATTGAGTAGCTGGGAAATTGAGAAACGAGAAATCGAAAGGGAAAGGAATATCAGAAGATTGAAGAGAGAAAACATGCGTAGGGAAGTAGATGATTTTGGAAGTAATAAGCGAAGATCTCTTGGAAGAAGAAGATTTGATGAGCTAGAAGGCAGTTGGAAACATTAATCCGTAGTTTTTATTATATATTCCATAAATATAAAATTTTCAATACAAACCATTCAAAAGATTTATTTTTTTCATATAGGATTGTTCAACCACACCGAGAAAAAAAATGTACTGTCTTGCTTCTGGTGCACTGTAAAGATTATATGATTGTATCACATACTATTCTTCTTTCTTTCGTTAGTTTCAAATCTAGCTAATGAAAAAAGAATTCAGATTGTAATTCTTTTTTTGTACTGTTTTAATTTTTCTCTACTCATGTCATTCATTTAATGTATTTTACAGATTTCATGGAAAAATCATAAATTTACAACAAACTCCGCGATTGTTGAAAATAATTTATCTATAGATAGAGAACTCTGCCCATTGATTCTTGATAAAATACAATAGAAATTTTATGACTATCATTCTATTTTTTTAGTCAAGACCTGATTACAATGCATCTTTTGCTCTCATTCTATGATCCTTTCCCTGGTCCATACTAGTCAGACCAAAAGATCAATATAATGTTATTTACATCGTTCAGTGTTTCTGCTGTGCTATTCAATTTTGTTTTAATGGTTTAATTCTTTGCATATAATTGTTTGATAAATCAGTATCCGATAAGGCAGAAAACATATGACTTCACCTTCCCCTTCTTTAGTTAAAGGTAACCAAAATACATACATAATTTTTACAAGTAATTATGCCAATATCCTTCCATTACCAAAAATCAGCACTTGAAAATGTTTGAGTAAGTTTTTAAACTTTAAATGAAGGATCATCAAGGGATATGGTCACATCCTTATACTTAGATGTTGTGCTTTCCATTTTTCTGATTGTGGATCTTGCAGCCTGTGGATCTTGCAGCCATTTTTCGCAGCCATTTAAATTCCCACTTGATCCCAGTTTTCTATAATATTTTACTACTTCTATAGTATTTTATAGTCTTTAATAATAAGTCTTCTCAACTTCATTTAGAAACGACTATTCCATATAAACTACATAAATCTTCATAACTTCTATCATTCAAACTTACAAAACTTACAGATAAACAAGAAAGAAAAAAAAAACTAAAATGAATTTCAAACATCCGACGACTAACAGCCCTTCCACGTCGAACTCCAATTACTTATTTGGGGGCAATTTTGAATATGAAGTTCCATCCAGCCCGAATGAAGGAGGATTACCTGGTCAGAAATCTGGCGAAACCTACCAGAACGAAAATGAGAAAATTGAAAAAACACAAGCAGGTCAATTAGTTTGTCCATTTACTTGAACTAACAGTCTGGTAACACCGTATTTATCACATAAGATTGCTGGCGAGGTTTTAATTGATGATAGAGTACATTTACATAAGTTTCGTCTTAAAGTGAAGAGCTGTCTTAATAGAGTAACTCTCGGTCGCAAACATGCCATCAGTCAACAATAAAAGATTTCAGATGCTGCTACCCACTTCCAAACAGAAATTTCAGAAGCTGAAGCTGAAAAGTGTTCTAGAAAGTCAACTATTGAACTGATATACTTCAAATCAGACTGTGTTTCAGGTATTTCTGACCCAAAAAGCTTTGTACACAAAGACTTCACTGAGCAGAACTCTCATCTGCTTGGCCTTTACCAAAAACTAGAGAAAAGAAATATGAAGAGAATCAGGACTTCAGAAACTTAAATACTTGCTTTTAGGAAAGCACCCTTATCATTCTTTGAGGGATTGTGAGAGCTACATGCCCGAAATCATATCTTTTGATCTGTTTCCCATGGATACCAGTTATGATAAAAATTCTACGAACATACTTCAATTGGCTTATAGATCCATGCTTTCATTGATGATTCGGCTCGAAGAGTTAGTTCCATGATATTAAGGCAGAGGTTATAATGGCATTACTATTTCATCGTGAATCTCAGGTAGAACATGATGATTCAAGAAGTCTTCGGGAACATATATTAATTGGCTCTGGGCCTTGTTTTGTAGGCCATTCAGATCACAATTCATGTGATTCATATTGATATCTTCTTCAAGCAGTTAGCAGTGAGCTTTCTCATGTTCCTTCTGTTCTGTCCACGATTCATGAAAGAAGTACTGAGCAATGTGATTCTCATGATATTCCAGTAATAACTTCCGGTCCTTATGACTTACCAAAAGAGAATCCAGTCCAAGCCACTGACTTGGAGGGTGTCTATAAACGTTCTGCCGGTTATTTCAAAGTAATCCCGTTCAATGGGATCACTTTCGATATTCCTTCTTGTTACTCAGTCAGTCCTCATAAACCTCTGAATGTTTCCAGACATTATTCAAAATTTATTTCACGATGATCCAATAATACCAAAACTGAAGCGAATACTAAGAAACGCATAGATCCATACTAAATTCATCCAAGGCCAAGACTCCGCAATTTCCTCACGATGCTTCCCACCATTTGAACTTTCCGGTATGGGAAGCGCCTTCCATACTTCTAATCCCACCAATATTACAGCAAACTCCACAAGGTCTATTTTTCATTTCTTCAAAACATTTCCAATATACCGTCAACACCTCGAATCTTTCTCCGAGCCTTCCTTAATAACCCAGATTCTGAATATGACAATGATTTTTGATACTGAGACCATAATTTCTCAATTTCTCGCTCTCAAATCGCTTTCAGAGGGTAATATAACTACAGATGCCATGGGCCCTTCTAAAGTCGAGATAAGAAAGATACAACCATAGACCTTTATTACTTGCCATGGAGAAACCAATAATTTATATTTGATTTCATATAATGTATACCTTAAACTTTTGGTAAAATGTATTCCCCATGTAGCAATACTACACTAAATATCAAGATACTAAACGAAAAGAATGAAGTTGTATCTCCTCTGTATTTCGTCATGGACATAATTTCTAAGCATATAACGAGCATAAGCAGCTTGAGAAAACAATCTCACATTCAGCTACGTACAGATTCATAAGTAACGAGTAGCAGTGGTTTTAGTAACTGCATAGTTTTGAACTTGACCATTCAACTTTATACAAGCATATATTTAGAAATGATGCAAGACTCGATCGGTTATTTGAAATGTACAAAGTTTTGCCTTACGGACTTCTGAAACAAAATCTATAGATATTTTATACAAAAGGATATATATATCAACAAGCCTATACAAACGTCATTCGAATATCCTGTAGATGTAAAGAAAAAACGTTACTTACTACTGTTCCCCACTATGTGATACAAAAATCCTGTTATATGTTCAACTTCATCATTGACCATTATGTTCCAGACAGGGATTGATAATGGCATGTTGATATAATAAAGTTGGGCTCATTCTGAAGGATATAATCGATTTTGTTTTGTTTGTTGAAGTTCAAATCATTCAGGAACTTGAGTGGTATCGACTGCGTCAACCACCTGATAGCTTTCCATTCATAATGGGTTTATAACCATCGTAAAATTAAATTGCAGAGTGACGATTTTTGAATATTTTCTTACAACCACCAAGATCCAGTGACTTTAAATAATAATGAGGGATGTTCATGAAAATAATTTTTTTGATTATCGCCTCCTCACTCGTTGTCTAAATTGTAGTAGTTGTGACTTTTCCGACACCCAAGAGAAAAGCGGAAGTAGTAAAAGCGTCAGCACCAAATATCTCTGAAGCGAAAAGATTAAGTATAATAGAGACTTAGCAATTACCCATTGTACTGTTCTACAGTATATAATATGAATGCAGAATACAACCTGTCTACTGGTAATATTTGAATCCACAACGTACAATTTTCATTTAGTTATAAATTAAACACGTATTACATTAATATATAAGGAGTTGAGATGCATCTATAGCTGTGTACTGCTAGAAAGATATTTGATGAAGTAATTTTTGTCTCTTTTATTTCCAAAATCGATCAGAAACAAGTCTTTTTTTCTTAATAAAATGTAATAGGTGATGTTTCCATATGATTTTAAACTACTGAACGTTGTTTTCGCTCATATTCCACATTTTCCAAAAGGAAGAATAGTATTACTTTACTCTGTTTTGAGAATATTAATATAATACGCGTTTGACTTTTTTACCCGTGAACAAGTCTTTACGTGAAGGTATGTAATTATAGCTCAAGTTTGAATTGCGCCTCTTCTTTTTCTTGGTGTTTAAAGGAACATCTAAAAGGTTCTTGAATTTCTTTTATATAATCATGATTCCCAAAAAGTTGGAGTAAGAGTCCTGAAAGATATGTTTGTGAGAATTGTAGTATCATATTATTTCTATTATATAAGAGTCTATTCAGGGCGGTGTCGTTACAGAGTACTTCTTCTTCTGCAGTCTTATGTGCTTTGCTTGTTTCGTAATTCTGGAAATACTTCTCTAAAATAGTAAGCAGGTCTGATCATAGCTTTTGATACATGAGGATTGGAAATAATATCCTGTCATTTTCCTTGAGCGCTGGATTAATGATGAACATAGAAATAATAATTATCATCTGGACTCTGACAAACTTCGGGAATTCTAATTTTTGCCAAACGAATGTTAAGTAACGATTATCAAAACTGTCTATTTGTGACGACGAACGAGCAGGCGAGAGAGTTCAGATAGGTGGGGAAAGGGGAAAGATATCATCTTTATTGCGTTACCCATTCATTAAATTAAATCGTTAAAAAATTAATTTTATGATCTTTTTTTTTAAATGTCTGTTTTAAACAAGAAGTGAATTAAATATATGGCTATACTTCTCTATCGTTAGTTTCTAATTTCTACTTGAATTAATCTACACCAGAGAAAATTCAATTACTTTTCTATTTTTTGTAAGATATTTTACGATGAATTAATGATTTAATTCTTTATAGGTAGGAATGGGGCAATTTGTATAAATAGATTTGGTCAATGCTACCTGAAGAACGATAAGAACGGTCAATTTCTTTTTTTTGGGGAGTTCCATGCCTTCTCTACGAACAGACGAAATGCACAGTCAAATGAATAGATATCAGATTTTCGATATTGGTAACGTCTACATATTAGTAAATGACGTTAGTGAAAAATGGACTTACAGAAGCTTTGATCTAATTAAGGTGGGCGAAGAAGCTGTGACTGAATCACTTTTGATTGTTTTGATCAGTTTAGGCAACAGACAGCAACTGAGAGTTTTGTAATGACGATTGTTTTAGTGTTTGCCCTCAGAGACCGCTTCGGCCTTTTTTCTTTCTTTGGTCCTTGCAACCTAGTAAATGAGACAGTAGAAGCTATGATTCCATAATCATCTCTTTGAGTGTCTAAGCGAAAGGCGTATAAACGTAAATCGAAAAGATGATACCAACTTTTTAGGGATCAATTCGATTATATTTTATTGAAACCAATTGATATCAGCGATTAGGGTGTATAATCTATGATGTTGTTGCTTGACGGCGTGAATTTCCAACATGCTCACGACAAAAAATCCGAGGAGTAGTTTGTTAAAGATGCTTAAAATTTAATCTGGTCCTTAAATCACCTGCTGTCTTTGAAGAAGAATGGTAGAAGTAGCTATAAAATAGGGAAGTTAGAAAATAACACAGAGGCTACAATTATATGCTGAAAGTGGTTCTTGTTAGATATACCCACAGGCTGTTTGGTTTACTCCAGCTGAAATCTTTCATAAATTAGTTCAATTTTCTCTACTTATATCGTTACCAACCGATATTTAGTCATTAGAATCAAAAGAATAAAGATTTCACTTTAAGTGAATAATGTACCTATTCATGAGATACTGGCACGATAAATGACAAGAAAAAAACATTTTGCATTCGCCTTGTCTCCAAATAGCCAATTTGTTCATATTCACAGATTTTACTTAAACTAATATAATCTATGAAAAAGACTCCATTTTTGTTCGATATTATAGTTGATGATATAATATAAAATGTTTAAGTAGTTATCGAATTATTACGAAAAATTGCAATTATTGCGAACAATCGGTAAAAGGCTTTTTTGATGTCAGATACGAGACCCATTCTATACGGAAAAATTATGAAATGGTTTTGAGGTTTAAATCAAAGTTGATAGATATGGAAGGGGATATATTCAATTTGTTAATGTAACACTATCTCGCTAGGACAAGTACAACAGGAATGAATAAAAGCGCATGAAACGTCTTTTTGCAACCATTCCTAAGACCTGGATTTTCCTTTCTGTGAAAGCAAGCAGGTCACATAGGCTTACATAATAAAGATTAATAAGGGACGGTTTTAATTGCGTGATAATTGTTAGTCTACCCAAAAGACTTTGATTGCTATCATTTGCGGTAAGTTGCTTGCGATTGCTGTAGCTAAGCTTATATAAGGAGCAAGTATGTAAAAATAAGTATATATATATATATGCCTACACATTCTACTTATCCAAGTATTCGTATAAGCAAAAAATGGTTTCTGAATTCATTGAGAGAGGTGCTAAAGATTCTGCAGTATACTCGACTTCAAATGGAGTGCCATACCCTCACCATCCTTTAGGTGCTCAAACGGCTGGTCCCGGCGGACCCTTACTTTTCCAAGATTTTAATTTATTAGATGATTTATCTCATTTCGACGCTGAAAGAATTCCAGAAAGAGTTGTCCATGCAAAAGGAGGAGGTGCTCACGGTTTCTTCGAGTGTACTGATGATTTAAAAGATTTAACTTATGCAAGACCTTTTCAATCAGTTGGATATAAATGTCCAGTATCCGTCAGATTCTCTACTGTAGGTGGCGAGAGGGGTGCACCTGATACTTTAAGAGACCCAAGGGGATTTGCTATTAAACTCAAGACAGATATGGGAAATATGGACTGGGTCTTCAACAACACTCCAGTGTTTTTCATAAGAGACCCTATAAAATTTTCAAAATTTATTCATACCCAAAAACGTGACCCTTCGACCAATTTAAATCATTACACTGATTCTACTCATGCTTGGGACTATTGGACATTAAACCCAGAGTGTATGCATCAAGTAGCATATATGTTTGGAAGGAGGGGATGCCCTCAAAGCTGGGCTCATATGAATGGTTACTCTGGACATACTTTCAAATTCGTGAATTCTAATGGAGACATTACATACTTCCAAATGCATGTCTTGGCAGATGAAGGTAACTTTGAGGGTTTCACCGAAGAAGAAAGTCATCAAAAAGCAGGGTTTGCTCCGGATCATAATCACAAAGATTTATATGATAGGATTGCTGCAGGGAATTTTCCTACTTATTCCTGCTACGTTCAAACAATGACTCCCCAACAGGCTGAAGAATTTAGGTATTCAATTAATGACTTAACCAAAGTTTGGCCACATGATACATTCCCTTTAAGAAAATTCGGTCGAATTGTATTGAACCAAAACCCTGTCAATTTCTTTGCGGAAATGGAGCAACTTGCTTTTTCTCCTTCACATTTGCTTCCTGGTATTGAGCCATCCAATGACCCCGTATTACAATCAAGATTATTTTCCTATAGTGATACAGAAAGACACAGACTAGGTGTTAATTACCAACAATTACCAGTGAACAGACCAAGAACTTTCGATAGTAGTTCAGGATGTCCATTCTTAGCAGGAAATTTCCAAAGAGATGGGGCTGCAACTTTTGACAACCAAGGATTCAGACCAAACTATATTAGTTCAACACTTCCTATCAATTCAATTGGGAGTGATCCACAAGAGTACACAAATGGCTTACCTCCAATAAAAGAAAGTAAGTTCTTAGGGGTAGTACCCAAAAAAGAAGAGGATAAGTATACGATCTTGCAAGCAGAACAAGCTAAAAGAGCCCACGAAGAAAAAATTTGGCTTAAGAGTTACGACTACATCTCTGGTTTTGATGATTTGGATGTTGAGCAACCTAGGAATTTGTATAAGAAGGTCTTCAAAGACCAGGATCGTAAGGAATTTATTGAAAATATTGTGGGTCATGCTTCGACTGTTAAGTTTCCGGATATTAAGGAACGAGTAGCCGCTTTTTGGGGCTTGATAGATAAACAACTCGGATCAAGTATAGCTGAAGGCTTAGGTGTTAAATACCATCATTGTCAAAATGCTGAAGCTTATTGTCTGTTTGCAAAGATAGCTCCAGCTACGTAGAAACATAATTAGCTTTCTTGGATATTTTATTTATATGTTATTTATTGAAAATCAACGAAACTTCATACCGTCAGCTTCACCTTGATGTCTGTATTGCGGTTCGAAAGATCCGCTGTTTTCCAACTTATATAGTCTCCATGCCTCTCGAATATGCTCTGGTTGGAGAGGTCGTTTTTCATCACCTTGATACTTCAATGGTTTATGGTCAACTTCGACTTCTTCTCCTTTTGCTAAGCGTTCTAGTATTTTTCTTTTTTCTTGCTTTTTATCCTCTATATCAAGTATTAAATTCGCTTTGAACTCTCGTTGCTGAACTTCAAAAGCTCTTGTTATTATTTCACTTAAAAGCAGCTTGCTTAGACCAGCTAAAACAACGGCAATATTTTGAGGTATAGAATGGCCTAGTACTGAATGGCATACTTTCTTAACTCCACCTTTATTAACTCTCATTCTTCTAAATGCTTCATATTTATCCATTTGGCTTTCTGTGAAATTAGACAATAAAAGTCTTCTTTCCTCTTCTTCAGTTAATTCTTCCTTCACTATGGCCGACTTGAGTTCTTTGTATCTTTCTATAAGTTCAGGGTCGTCAACATCCGATAAATCTGTTATTTCATCGTCATCTCCTTCTGCTTGACTTTGTTCACTATCAGAAACAGAAGCACTTCTTGAAATTTCTTCGTTAGGAGCATAAAATACCCTCCAAATCAATTCTTCATCTTCTTCATCTAAACTGACATCACTAAGGTTATCTTCAGAGTCGCTCATTTCGTGGTCAAAAATTCAACTGAGTTAAACATTTTTATTTCATCCTCGATGTACGCAAACATCTATATACAGGAATACCTACAAGGCCAGGATAGAATTATACAAAGCATAAGTCTGTTGCAACAAGTCAAACCAGTCAGAAGGATCAGTAGTATTGGTTCCGTCAATAATTTCATACAACTTGTGACCTAAATCACCGGAAATTTTATGTTTTTTCAATAAGTGCATCGAGGCAAGTAGGCCTTGAAGTGTTTGATATTGAGCTAGGGCCACAAGTTTTAACAAAATATTGTTATTTGGTTGAACAGGCCAGCTACAAAAAGCCTGAAACGAGTCTTTTTGAAGCTCAAAAAGATCTTCATTAGTTGTTCTCGATGTAATGGGGACAAAAGAGTCGTTTAAAGTCTGTACCACAGATGAATTATAGTATAGGAAGTAGAAGTCATTGTCGCTTGTCCTCTCGATAGTTTCTGACATTGCATCCAAATTAACACTACCGAATTGGTAAGTGATATTAACGTAAGAACTTATGGAATCCCAGAGGCTCGATAGCATGGTTTCTGTAGGGTTTTCAGTATAATCGCAGCCCACACATATAATATTAGCAGCCATCTTCGGAGAGTAAGTAAAATTCCCATCAATATTTTTCCTTTGTAATAGTTCGATTTGAGGGGATAGTAGTTGATCAATGATTGACTGAGTTACATAAAATGGCAAGTCATTGGCATGTATAGCCTGTAGGGAGTAAAATGAAAAAACTCTGAAAGATTGTGATTCAATTGCAACCGAGTTTTCATTAGAGTGAATGATTTCAACAACATAATCAGTATCAGAGACATTGTACATATTGTCTAAGTTATTGACCAATTCAACATCTAATAAAATATCCCTTTTTGCTAATTCATAGTCTACTTGTAATTGTGTAGCTTCTATTAAGTCAGGAAAATTGAATCCTTCATCTCCAAAGCTTACAATCACACGTACATTGATTTTCATTTCATGCAGAACATACTGCTCGAGTTGATTTAATATATAGCTTTCACTGAGAATATCCCTTGGGAAGAAGTACGGGACAATGAGGGCTGTAACCGTAAATAGAATTAGCAAAGGTAGAGTTTTTCTATCATTCATTGAATTGTCTATATGTTTACTGTGTACTGTTTACAGCGACGTTAAGACGAGATCCGGTTTTATCACGTGCCCACAGCCAAATCCGGAAGAGATGAAGAAATGAAAATTTGGTGCAAAAGCAAAGCGCTTCACTATAATGGCGATACCATCTGTTACGAAAAATTTAAAAGAAGGGGGTGATCCTGCTAGTCAAGAAGAGGAGCATGTGCATGTAGTATACAATCAGATTGCTGGACATTTTTCACAGACTCGTTACAAACCATGGCCAATTGTAGAGAAGTTTCTCAAAGGTCGTGATGACTACAGTATAGGAATTGATGTTGGATGCGGTAATGGTAAGTACTTGGGAGTCAACCAAAAGCTTTTCATTATTGGAACAGACAGATCGGATGGGCTTGTTAAGTGTGCCCAAGAAGTGTCGGGAAATAAATATAACCTTGGTGTTGCAGATGGTTTGAACTTACCTCATCCAGATAACCAATTTGACTTTGCAATATCCATTGCAGTTATTCATCATTTTACCACAGACGATAGAAGAGTTCAAGCAGTTAGACACATTGCTTCTAAGTTGAAAGTAGGTGGAGAAGCATTGATCTACTGTTGGGCTTTAGAGCAAGAAAACTCAAGAAGAGGATATAAAGAAGGGGATGATCAAGACATATTGATACCTTGGGTTTTACAAGACAAGAAGAAAAAGCCAAAGCTGTCTAAGAAGGCAATAAATGCCAATGACAAAGCAGATCAAGTTAATTCAGAGGAAAAGGCTGAACTAGAACCTAAACCAGAAGTGAAATACAGATACTATCATTTATATAAAAAGGGCGAGTTGGCCGATAATGCCCACAAAGCAGGGAACTGTACAGTAGTTTTCGAGGGATATGAGAAGGATAACTGGTGGATTATTATAAAAAGAGTATAATTTTTCTATGTAAATATTGACGATAATGTATAGTACTTAACGCGCGAAGTAATTTGAAAGCTGATTTATGACATGTTATCTCCACACGAAAAACAAGATAAGATCATAAGAGCCACAGATCTTGATGCTCTCAGTTGCAGGTTCAATGCTAATAGAAAGGGCTACTTCCTTCCACAGGATCCCCATATTGGAAAGCTTTTAAATTCATATCAGCAGTATCTACTGTTCTGTGCCGGTTACACAAATCTTTCAGCTGGTCGAACATTACGTGGAGTATTCAATGAGCAAAAGCTTCCTATAATAAATCGTGGAACATATCTTCGAACCAAGGCGATTGATATGGTAATCGAACAGTTCATTGATTCGTGGAGCGAATGCCAAATTCTTTCTTTAGGAGGAGGATCCGATACTCGATGCTTTAGGATTTTGAAAAAGCATAATAAACGAGTCAACTATGTTGAGTTAGATTTTCCAGAATCAGTCAGAATAAAGAAACTTGCTATTTTAGAGGATCCTGAATTAAAGGTTATAGTCAATACCTCCGAAAACCCAGTTAAAATAGACTCTCGAGAGGAATTTACAAAATACGGGGCAGACCTTCATACTGAAAACTACCATGCTATCGGCTATGACTTACGTAAATTGAAAGAAAATGATTCTCAGCTTGAAAAGTTTGAACGGTATATTCAAAAAGGGAGACCTACTATAATAATAAGTGAATGTGTATTATGTTACATGACCCCTCAAGAAAACGAAACTGTGATAAAATTCTGGACCCAGTACTTCAATAATAGTGAAAATATGTTATCATTCTTAATTTATGAACCAATGTCATTGAATGATGCTTTTGGTAAGACCATGACTCAGAATCTTTCGAATAGGGGTATAAATCTCCACACATTTCAAGAATACCCCAACTTAAAGACACGATTCAAGTTTTTGAAAGACAATCTAGGTTTAAAGAATATAAGACTTACTGATATCAGCTCGATCGGAGGTTACGAAGGAAACCAATCTAAACCGTGGATTGATATGAAAGAATTACAGAGAATTAATCGGCTCGAGCTTGTTGATGAAATTGAAGAAATAAGGCTTCTATTCAAACACTATTGTTTGTGCTATGCAGAGAGCTATACGACCAGTTCATCTACTCCTTTCGTTGGTGTAGACACTTGGAATTGGATCTTGTCAGAAGATAATCTTGCAACCGAGTAATCGATATTAGATATATACTGCATATAAGCAATCACTAGAAATGATGCAATTTTCTTTTTTTTTTTGTGAGCACTAAAGGTGACTAACATTTCTTTTAATCTCACCCAGATAAGTTTTTCAGTTATTAAGAGAAGAAAGGATGGCACCACCTAAAACATATTCGTTAGAAACTGAACTTGTATTCAACAAATCTACTGACCAGCACAATGCATCTGTCGCTCCATTGTACCAGTCTGCTACTTTCAAACAGTCATCCTTATCAAATATGGGAGAATATGACTATACTAGGTCCGGTAACCCAACTAGAACTCATCTCCAAAATCATGTGGCCAGAATCATGAAAGCAAACCATGCCTTTGCTGTAACAAGTGGTATGGGGTGTCTTGATGTCATAACTAGATTGTTGAAGCCTGGTGATGAAGTTATTGCCGGTGATGATTTATACGGAGGAACTAACCGTCTTTTAACATATTTGAACAATAAAGGAGATCTCAAAGTAAGCCATTATGATACAACTAACACTGATCTCATTAATTCCAAAATTACTCCTAATACAAGAATGATTTTCTTAGAAAGCCCTACAAATCCATTAATCAAAGTTTGCGATGTTAAATCTATTGCTGATTATGCCCATAAAGTGAACCCAGACATTATTGTTGTGTTTGACAACACCATGATGTCTCCTATTTTGATGACTCCTCTTGATTTAGGAGTCGACATTCAATATGAATCTGCTACAAAATACCTCAATGGACATCATGATATCATGGCTGGAATAATCGCTACTCGTAGTTCGAGCCTTGCAGAACAGATATATTTCGTTATAAACTCCACTGGTTGCGGTTTATCTCCATTTGACTCATGGCTTTTATCGAGAGGATTGAGAACCTTGGCTATCAGAGTCGAAAGACAACAACTGAATTGTATGAAGATTGCCGAATTCCTTAGTCAAGTAGGTTTCAAAGTAAGGTACCCTGGTCTCAAGAACCATCCTCAGCATGAGTTACACAGTTCCATGTGTAGAGGAAGTGGTGGTGTTCTTAGTTTTGAAACCGGATCTATAAAAATGTCCGAAAAAATAGTGGAATCTACTGAAATTTTTGGTATAGCAGTTTCCTTTGGTTGTGTCAACTCTTTGATATCTATGCCATGCAAAATGTCTCATGCTTCCATTGACGCAAAAACTAGAGAAGAAAGAGATTTTCCAGAGGATTTAATAAGGTTGTGCATTGGTATCGAGAATGTTGATGATCTCATTGATGATCTTACAAAAGCACTTTTAAAGAGTGGTGCTGTTAAAATTAACAATAAAGATGAATTGTATAATGCTGTGCGTACAGTTCAAGCTAAATTGTAAGCAAAACAGTATGTATTAAATATAAACCCGTACACCCAAATTACAACATAAGAAACGCGTATATTTTTCTTTCAGGTGGCGCGTTACTAAATATCGACTTTTCCTTAACTAATTATACATAACGATCATCATGCTGGCAGAAAGCGTCGGAATGATTCCAGGGTCCCTTAAAGAGTTATTCTCAGCCAAGGATCATTTTAAATGGGAAGGTAAGAAAATTACTCTTCAAGTTAACAACATCAAAATCATCAATGAGAACAGTCCTACTGACAAGAAGTATAGATGTGTTTTCAGTGATGGTAAATATACAGTCCATAGTGTATTCAGTACCGACAACAATCCTCATTTGGAAAGTAATGGGTTTGCCAGATATTCTATTGTTACTATTAATGCTTACTCTTTGGTC
Organism: Metahyphopichia silvanorum; assembly: GCA_030574095.1. Lineage (NCBI taxonomy): Eukaryota > Fungi > Ascomycota > Pichiomycetes > Serinales > Debaryomycetaceae > Metahyphopichia > Metahyphopichia silvanorum. The sequence continues at coordinate 64,079 of JAJMEK010000028.1, forward strand.
AAGACTCAAAAAAGAATTATCCTTGTCGACTCAGCTGACGTGAAATATCCAAAGTCTGAGAGATTGGGAGGTGACTTTGTGCCCATTGACACATACTTTGACCAACATCCTGATGAAGATTTTTACAAGAATGGATCTGCCCCGCAAGATTCAGCACCCACTGCACCTGCTGTATCAGCACCACCAGTGGCCCGTCCTGCTGTTTCCAAGGCTACAACCCCTATTGAAAGTTTATCTCCATTTCAAAACAATTGGACCATAAAAGGCCGTGTCACCTACAAAGGAGATATAAAGACCTGGTCGAATGCTCGTGGTGAAGGAAAATTATTCAATGTTAACTTTTTAGATGACACAGAAGAGATTAGAGCAACCGCGTTTAATGAATTGGCTGAAAAGTACTTCCAGATCTTAGAAGAAGGAAAGGTATACTATGTAACCAAGGCAAAGGTTACTCCCGCTAAACCTCAATTTTCTAGATTAAAACATACTTACGAATTATCTTTAGATAGGGATACAGAGATTACCGAATGTTTCGATACCTCAGATGTTCCTACAGTTAATTTCAATTTCACCAAACTAGAAACCATCAAAAACCTGGAGCCAGGTGCTATTGTTGATGTGATCGGTATTTTGAAGACTGTGCAACCAGTGGGCCAAATTACTGCCAAATCTACAGGAAAGGCTTTTAACAGGAGAAACGTTACTATCGTTGATGATTCCAACTTTGCTATTGATGTGACTTTATGGAATAATGCTGCCGTTGACTTCCTGGTTCCAGAAGGGTCAGTTGTTGCCTTCAAGGGAGCTAAGATCAATGATTTTGGTGGTAGATCTTTAAGTTTGACACCCGGTAGCTCATTCATGGCTAATCCAGAAGCTAATGAATCTTACCAATTGAAAGGATGGTACGATCACCAAGGAGTCAACCAAAATTTTGAAACTTTTAAGTCAGGTGCAACTAAACAAGATTCTCTCGCTAGTAGAAAAACAATTGGTCAAGCAATAGAGGAAAACTTAGGAACGAGTGAAAGGCCAGATTTCTTCACTGTCAAGGCTACTATAAATTACTTCCGGGAAGAAAATATTTCATACGCTGCTTGTACTAATGAGGTAGGATCCGGCCTTTGTAACAGGAAAATAACTGAAACTGGAGATGGCTGGAGATGTGAGAAATGTAATTTAACCTACAATGAACCTCATTATAGGTACATTTTAAGTTGTTCTATTGCTGATCACACAGGTCAAATCTGGGTCACTATTTTTGATCAGGATGCTCAAAAGATTCTAAACAAGACAGCCGACGAAGTCACAAGGTTGAAACTTGATGATATGAATCCAGAGAGTCGAGCAGAGTTCAAGGCTACCCTCAATTCTATCGTTATGAAGGAATTCAATTTTAGAATTAAGGCAAGACAGGATACATACAATAATGTGACTAGAATTCGGTATCAAGCAAGTAGCGTTAATGAAATCGATTTCACGAATGAGGTTGATTACTTAATTAAAGAATTGGACACAGTTCTTTAATAATTCTATATAATGTTGAAAAAGTGTAACTATTTTTGTTCTGAAAATATACGTAATGGTTTTAAAATGCACGAAGGTTTATTTTTTCATCGACTCGTAATCGGCTAGCCCGTTAGCAGTTAGCCAAAATTGTTTTAGTACAGCATCTGCAGCTCGCAGCCCCCTAGTGATCATAAGTTTATTCACGAAAGTCTCTAGAAATCGATTATTCACTCTCTCCTTATTGAGACCAATTTGATCACCAGATAAAGAGGTGAGCAATTCCTTTTTTGATTGTAAAGGATACTTTGCAATAAGTTGCCTGAATAACGGATAAAAATTTATGAGTCTTGATCTTGAACTCGAAGTAAAAGATTTGAGTAAGGTGGAAATCAAGGTGTGTATCCATTGATCACTGGAGGTAAAGATAGCCAGCACAAACTCTTGGTCCTGCCTAGTTCCCTTTTTTAAAGTTACTAAATTAACCCAAAAACGAACAGTCGACTTTACAACTGATGCCTCTTGTGCAGACAACGCTTCGATACTGAATATCAATACCAACTCCGTTAATTTGGTATTAGAAATGAGAAGAGCTGGTCTCTTTTCTAGTATAGTACCAAAAATATCGATTGAGGATCTGAGGAGGTCTGGGTCCGACTTTATAAGATCTAACCTATTAGAAAATATAGGACCCATTAACGAATCAACAGTTTGATTATCCAATTCTTTGAATTTGATAATAATGACAGTTTCCAATAAACCATAAAGAAATGGAAGCACATTGATGTTTGTCGTTATATTGACCTTGACCGTAACAAATTCAAATATAGTGCCAATGTCGAAGGTGAAAGGTCCATTCAAGGGTTCTCCTAGGCCATGTTTCAAAATTTGGCACACAATTTCTGTAGCATGTGTGTTCTGACTCAAGACTGGATGATCAAGTGAAATGAACTTCACTATATCAATAATTTTTATCTTAATTTTGAGAGGATCCGAATTCCAATATTGATTAATGATTTCTTGTTCCGAAGAAGAATACAATTCATCGGCTTCTGCAGAGAGTACACACCCCTTTCCGATTTCCAGAACACAAGAAAGCAACGAAAGAGGATATTCATCATTTTCTTCAGTCATTGCAGTGGGCCTATTTAGGAATGCTCGAGATTGTGAGTCCAATAACTGGAGCATATTATTTAAAATATTACCAAAAGACTCAACGTCTTTGACCCCCTGAACAATAGATGTGAATGCATTGTATAATCTTTGCCTGATCAAAGAGTCTGTTTTCTGATCTTTGGTCATCTGTACTAGTAGGGTCTCAATATCAGGTAAAAAATCAACTAGGTTAGATCGACAACTTTGACAAATCAGTAATATTGTCTTTGAGGCAGAAAGTTGTATGTTTCCAGAACCATTGAAGATTATTGAAAAGAGAAGATTTAAGGAGTCACCCAAGAAAGGGATACCCTCTTCAGTTACCAAGAAAAACTGAATACAAGACAAGTATCGAACAAGCGTTGAATGCAATTGCTCATTACCAGTAATGGGCAATCGTTTGAATAAATCAAGAAGACCTCCTTCCAAAACTGATTTGGTATCAGGAATCAATATGTTTGATTGTGATTCATAGAAAGTACAATCTTCAGTTATCCGGAAAAGGAGATATAAAGTACTTTCTATATCAATGATCTTTGATTCGTCAGACTCAGACTCGATCATATAATTTTTTAAGCCATTTGTCAAATTCGAATAAAAAGGCAAGTGCAACAACGAGTAAGTGACAACGAAAAGATCTGCAACATTTTGCCTGTAATACAAAAACTCCTTCGAAGGTGTAGGACTCGGAAGGTGAATCTTCGTCCAATATACCAGACAAACTTCATTGAATATTCTAGATCTTTCCTTGATGAAGTTAGCTCTCGCTTGCTCATTATTTTGAAACATAGCATCAAATGATTCTGAGTCATCAGTGAAAATACTTGCCAATTCGTCCCAGAAAGGAAGCAACTGTTCACTTATCATTTCATCTTCACATGGAGTACCTTCAACACCAGAGAGTGTCAACATGTTTGTAAGGATTTGAAGCGTATCATCAGTTAGCAAGTTTTTGGCCAATTTGAGCATATCAACTTGAGTGAAAACTATCAAGAGATTTACGAAATTACTGACTTCGTCCTCATAGCTTTCACGAACAGAGCCATCTGTGATAATAGCCTTTATGAAGTTATCACCCCATTGGCCCTTTTCAAAGAGAATTTGGAATAAGGATGCCCTCATTTTTGTATCTAGCATACGAGGATTTACTTCGAGGATTTCAGTTAAGGCCAACATTGCATGAGATGATGCCTCCAAAGACTTATCTCTATATGTGAAGTTATTTTTGAGGATGCTAAAGGTGAACTGAACTATGATATCGACATCATCATATCTTGCAGTGGAACTGGTTTCTGCAATTGAAATATAAGTAACAAATGACGTGATCGTATCCACCACTTGTACAATTGTCTCAGGAGATACATTAGAAGAATGGTACAAACCCAATAGGTATGAAATAACAACACAATAATCTCTGTATATAGTATCATGAACTAATAAATGAATAACTGACGATGTAGATTCATGCATTTTAGAAATGTCCTCGACTATTGTGGAAATGAAGGTGATCAAGAGGTTAATATGCGACGGTGGTAGTTTGGAAAGCAATGGTTCTAGTGATTGTTTCTCAAAAGAAAAATTATTAACACTGCAAAGAACACGTAGAACAATATCAACAGGAGAATGTACATGATTATAGAACTTTATGAATAACAACGAAATATTGGACAATAACTTTCGAATTGTAATTGTATTCGATGAACGATCTTCAAGAACCAAGGTATAAATGGCTAGCTGCAAATCTTGGACTAGAATGTCTAGCTTCTCTGGCAGTAAAGAAGGATCCAGATTAGTAATTACAACAGTATAGGTCAATGCTCCAAAGAACCTGCAATTGGTAGAAGGAAGCTTCAAAAGAGTTGCTGCTACTTCATTTCCTTCTGGTGATCTTTGAATCATCTGAAGTCGATGTTGAACATCTTGAACTTTGGCAGGATCATTGGAGCTGTATAAAGACTCGATATCCTACATTGTTAGTAAATATTCAAAGGGAAACCAATTAAGTAATTATATAGACATACCTGCACTATCAGATCAAGGTCCATGGTGTTTGGCAGCAAAAACTTCAAGTAAAATATTTGTCATGGAACCTATAAAATATGTCGTTAAAGAATGCGGTATTCTGCACGTGAACGACGACATGCCCATTTACATCCCAATAAGGAAAAAAAATACACATTATATCAAATGCTCTGAGATACTACGTAAATGATGTAAATGATACTATACGGTGAATGTGTAAACATTACTAAGTACATAGAGAAGGTCTGTAAAACGTCTTGTTTTCTTCGGTGGAATTAGTGAGTGTTAATTATTATCACGTGACCAATAGATCATCAGTTTTTTTCCAGCCATTCAGGGAAAAGTAAAAGTAATCAATAGAGTAAGACAGTCAGTAAGGATTAGCCAGTACTGGATAGCCATGTATAATGCCACTCTATTGTTCTTGCTTCAAGCGAGTTCGAGAAAAGATTCAAATTTCCTTGGTTTTTCAGGAAGTTGAAGGCTGGTGAACCCTTAAAAAAGCAAGTGAAATTACGTAAGCAAGGCCATTTTCTTTTTTGTGAGCCCACCTCCGATTGTGACTATTAGTTTATTACAATTTATTTACAGGTAAAACTTTTTGCTACTTTATTAGCTTTATTTTCTTTATACTTAGTTATTTAAAGCTCAGAGATTTGAAAAGAAGATTTTGCTCTTTCAATAAATAATGCAGGTTTCCAATAGAAGAGTAAGGGTGCAATGTGCTAATTGTACATGTTCTCCTGGTCTCTTATCTCGTACCAACAGAAGGTCATCCATGTTTGCTAAACAAATTAATCTTCAAAGGAATATTCAAGGGTCTGCTGCTTCCAGAACAGGTTCCCGTAAAGGTTCCGTATTCACGATTGATGCTGCCTCTTTATGCTTACCTGATACCAAGGAAGTTAATACCTCAAAAAGATTACTCAAATTAAGAAAAGTTATGGCTGAGTATAATTTAGCAGTCTATATCGTACCAAGTCAAGATGCCCACCAATCAGAGTATGTCAGTGCTATTGATCAAAAGAGAAGTTTCATTTCTGGTTTCCAAGGTAGCTCAGGGGTTGCCATTATTACTCGTGACGTCACCTCAATGAATGACGAACCTGAAGGATTAGCTGCTTTATCCACGGACTCTAGATATTTTAATCAAGCTGCTAGTGAACTAGACTTCAACTGGTCCTTATTGAAACAAGGTTCTAAATCTGACCCTGCTTGGGAAGATTGGACTATAAATCAAGCTGTTCAGTTATCTTTAGATTCCGGTTCAACTATTAACATTGGTGTGGACCCTAAACTTATAAACTATCAGTTATACGAAAAGCTTTCGAACAAAGTATCCGAGGCTTTGAGCAAGTTCCCTAAGGCAGAAGTTGAATTGGTCGGTGTTAAAGATAATTTGATTGATTTAATCTGGAAAGATTTTGAAGAAGTACCTCAAAATAGTAGGGCTATCATCAAATATTTAAATGATAAATATACTGGTGAGTCTATTAAGTCCAAAGTTAACAAATTAGTGAACTACATTAAAACTGAGACCAAAGGAAATGGTTTAATCATCAACGCTTTGGATGAAATTGCATGGTTATTGAATTTAAGAGGAAGTGATATTGCGTATAACCCCGTGTTTTACAGTTATTTAATTGCTACTGATGATGGAAAAATTACATTATTTGCTGACAATAACCGTTTTGATTCCAACGTGGCTGGTATCTTAAAGGAAAATGGAGTAGAAGTGAAGCCATATAAATCATTTTGGAGTGAATGTCTTTCATTATCTCAAGATTTCAATTTGAATAACAAGAAATTTTCTATCAATCCAATGAAGAACTCTTGGGAAATTGTCAGAAACTTGAAATGCTCTTTTGAAATTCTTAGCAGATCACCCATCGAAGATATGAAGGCAATAAAAAACGAGGCCGAATTAGAAGGTGCCCGTAGAGCTCATTTGAAAGACGGACGTGCTCTCATAAAATTTTTTAGTTGGCTTGAAGATCAGTTAGCTACTAAAACAGAAATTGTTGACGAAGTCGAGGCTGATGAAAAGTTAACTGCTTTCAGAAAAGAAGAAGACGATTTCGTTGGATTATCTTTCGCTACTATAAGTGCAACTGGGGCTAATGGAGCTATTATTCATTATAAACCCGAGAAGGCACTGTGTTCAGTCATTGATCCCAACAATATTTATTTGAATGATTCAGGTTCACAATTTTTAGATGGTACCACTGATACTACCAGAACAGTTCATTTTGGCTTTCCAAAATCTGATCAAATTAGAAGATATACCCTTGTGTTGAAAGGAAACTTATCATTAAGCATGTTAAAATTCCCCGAAAATACTACTGGAAATATGATAGATGCTATTGCTAGACAACATTTGTGGAAATATGGGCTAGATTATGGACATGGAACCTCCCATGGTGTTGGTTCATATTTGAATGTCCATGAAGGTCCAATTGGTATCGGCCCACTTCCTAACGCAGCAAGATCAGTATTGAAAGTTGGTCATTTGATATCAAATGAACCAGGTTACTATGCTGATGGAGAATACGGAATAAGAATTGAAAACGTCATGATAGTGAAAGATTCAGGCTACAAGTACAACGGTAAAGATTTTTATGAGTTTGAAACGGTAACTAGGGTTCCATTCTGCAAGAAATTGATAGACAGAACCATGTTAACTTACGAAGAGAGAAGTTGGGTGAACAATTATCATGCCAAGATTTGGAATGAATTGTCTGGTTCTTTCGATAAAAACAGTTTGGAATACGCTTGGTTGAAGAAAGAAACTAGCCCTATATAAGTTTATAATTAATCGTAAGTCAATAGTCACTAACAATAGTCATAAACGTGATATGTTTGTACGACACACGACACTTTCGAGTGTCATTCGTTTTAAGTCGCTTGTGACTCGTTCGGTCAGCCGACTCCGAGATTCGGATTGGCAGCATTTGGCACGTGACATGCGTTTAACCAGCCAATAATATTGCAATGAGTGCTGCTTATGCCAGAAAACACGGGGATTGAGGAAAAATATAGTGCGCAAACCAATTACAGTCAGGAAAAAATCAGAAAGAAAAAAGGATAACTAAGCAATCGTGAGTAATAAATAAAAGTCAATTGCAAACATCTTTTTTCAACAATAAATAAGAATATGTTGACTAGAAGACTTGTATTATCACAGCTTAACGGCTCGTGTAAAAGATTTATATCGAGCGAATCGAAAAAAGGTGGTAAAAGATTCATACAGACCATACCAGTTACAAATAAGGGAAGTTCGGATTTTTACTCTGGTTTAAATTATAGCATTAACAATAACAATAGTCAAAGTCAATCAAATAATTCGTCATTCAAATGGGCTAAGCATTCTTTGACAATTGCTAATGAGAAATTACCAGAAACTCAACAAAAGCTAGAAGAGACCAAGGTGTCTGCTCCTTCTAGAAGATCTCGAGCATCCAAGTTTTCTAATAGATCATTAAAAGGTTTACAAGGAAGTAGTGAGGTACAAACCAAACCAGCTACTGACGATCATATACAAGAACCTAAAGTCACCGTGGCTCAGGAGCCAAAGACTACCACTGCATCAACCGAATCCACAAACGAATCAACTATCCAATCATCAACTGCATCTTCTGAAGTGAAAAAACCAAAGAAAAGAAGACCCCTTCGTCCTAGAAAAGCATTAATCACATTGAGTCCAAATGCAGTTGATCATCTTAGAGGACTTTTAGATCAACCAGAACCTAAACTCATTAGAATAGGTGTCAAAAATAGAGGTTGCTCGGGATTAACGTATCATTTAGAGTATGTCACAGAACCTGGTAAATTCGATGAAACAATCGAACAAGATGGAGTTCGTGTCTTGATTGACTCGAAAGCATTGTTTTCCATTGTCGGATCAGAAATGGACTGGTTGGATGACAAGTTATCGTCTAGATTCATTTTCAAAAATCCAAACTCCAAAGGTACTTGTGGTTGCGGTGAATCTTTTATGGTATAATGACTATTTATTAAATATTTTTTTTGCATGCAAAGCATTATTTTGCTTTGTTCATAATATAATGAATTATTAGACATCACTGTAGAAATAGCACATTTAGCTTGATATATTGGTATTCCCAAAATGGACGAACACTGCCTGCATTTAATTTAAGTCACAAGTGCAAAAAATGACTGTTATCAGTAGGGCAAAATTAATGCTGTTCCAAATAACGAAAGTACCATGACTTTCTTGTTCAAAAGGCTGCCTTGGTGGTCTATATGTTATGCTATACCATTGCTAATAGTTGCTCTTTCTTTTAGTATCCGGGAGCCAATTCATACCGAATTTAAGAATGAAAAGATATGTAAAGTACCAAGCAAAATACCAACTGACTATTGCTTGTACTTCAGAGACAAATGTAACAAGCAATATTTTGGTGTGGCTATTAATTTTTATTGTTCAAAGTATTACCCATCTGCTTGGCTAGTTGCTGGTTATTCAGCCCTAATATTTATGGCACTAGTGTTTCTCATACTTGCTCTTAGTTTGTTGGTCTCTAACTATCTCATATTGAATATCAATGACCTCACCAAATCACTAGGAATCAACTATCAAATTTTAAGTTTTATAATAATACCGTTGACTAATTGCTTGCCTGATTTGGTAAACTACAATCTAGTGTTGAGATCCAACTCTATAGACTTGGTTTTAGGTCAAATTATTGGGTCTAATCTCATAAGTTTCACCCTCATAATTGGAATAATCAGTTACATTAAACCTTTTAACATTTTAGGATTCAAGTTCATTCTTTATAACTTTTTATGGGTGCTACTGGTATTGATACTCTTCATATATGTGATTGCAGATGGGCACATAACTAGATTGGAATGTTTTGTTATGTGTGTTGCTTTCTTTCTTTATATCAATTACCTTGTTTGGTTTGACCAAAAGTTGATAGACGAATCCTTTCAGGAGCATGAAAATTTGAGTCCAGTGTCTCTGACAAAATCCTTCAATATTGAAGAAACTTTGGCACTTTTGGATGACGATAACGAACTGATACAATACTCTCATGGGGCTATCCAAACTGGTCAAGAGAATATTGATACTAGAGACGAAGGGCCTCAAAAGCTTCATAAAAGTAAAACCTTTGGCCATTATATTCAATATGTGTTTGATGTGGTAGACATAGTTTTATTCTTTATGACTCCAATCAAAGTGGCCACTCAGGGTGAGCATCGAATTCATAGGATAAAGTACAGATTGGGAAAAGTTAAGATACTATTTATCTGGTATACTATAGTAACAACCTTATTGACATATTATCAGTTACACACTCACATTCCGTTAAATTTGATTTATTTACTCATTATCAGTGTTGCTTTTGTGTTATTGTGCAATCAGGTATTGCGCTGCATGCCCAAAGATACTTCTTCTTTTGAGGAGAGGGTTTCTAATTGTGTTGGAGTATTCAATTCATTAAATACAATATCAATAATTTCCATTCAGTTGTTGAAATTGTTAAAAAATCTTGGGGTTATATTAAAATTATCAGACTACCTTCTAGGGCTATTAATCTTTTCTGTTGTAAACTCAAGTAATGATGTCATTATGAATGTTTCGCTTTCTTTGAGATTCAGTCCTCTTTTGGGAATCAACTCATCTTTGGGTACTCCCTTGCTAAGTATATTGGTGGGAGTAGGAATTAATGGGTTGTGCATTCTTTATCTTAATGGAAGAGAGTCTTTCAAATTTGATATGGGAATGGATTTATTTATAAGCATCATAGGATTGACAACCATGATATGCTTCTATTTGATTTATATACCGCTCAATGGATGGAAATTAGACCGAAAACTTGGTATGATTTGTTTTTTTGCTTGGCTAAGTATCACTTTAGTGAATTTTTTATAGACTTTTCTTAGATGCATTATTTTCCTTAAAATATATAATATACAAGTTTCAATTACATACTGTTTCACAGACAGACAGAAATTTGACTAAAGGAATTCTTTGAGACTAGACAGAAATGCAGACTCAAAATCCTTATTTGAATTGGGTAGGTTGAGTTTGGAATTAATTATAGGCAGTAACTTCAATTGTTTTTGTATAGCTGGAGGCATTTGATCTGCGAATTCTTCATTGAATTGAGAATACAAGTTAAATTTAGTGACGTAAAAGACCAATGACTCCCAAAAGTATAAGGAATTTGAATATCCAGAGTCACGGAAAGATGAGAAAAGTCCCATAACAGATTTCAAATCTTTGAAGTGATAGATGGTTAAGAGTTTGAAGAACCAATCATCTCTAGTCTCCGAGATGAGGATAGTGAATAGATCAATTAGTTCTTGCTCAGAATCTTTGCATATATTGACAACGTTAATCAATTTTTCGTAGAGGGGTAAAGATCCCAGATTTGTTGAACTTAATGTCGTCGTTAGTAAATCTTTGGCCTTTAAATAGTTTCCTTGATAAAGTTCAAGGTCAACGATCTTACATATCAAAGTGTGATTATTCGATACAGATCTGATACCTTTATGGAGAACAATTCTAGACCGTTTATATTTCTTCTGTTTTATTAGATAACAAGAATATCGTAACCAAAACTGATCGTACAATGCTGTAGAAACGACACATCTCTCGTACGCGAGTATTATCATGGACGGATGAAACTTAGCAAGCTCCAAAAAATCAAGATAGTTTTCCCAATTCTGCATTGTTTGGGAAGAGCAAAAGTGTGTATCGAAATAGTGTTTTCCAATGGATTTTTCAAATTTGTATAGTTGGTACGTTTTGAATTGGGTTGTGATGAATATATCAGTAAGATAGTTTTTGAGCTTTGATGAAATGGATTTGAGATTGTTGCTATGATTCTTTTTCAATTGACTAAGGTCCTCAGCGGGTATAATGTAAGATGCTGTCTTAAAAGTTAAACTAGCCAATGTTTCAAACATGAGTTTATGGAACTTCTTATAATTGTACATGGGTATCTCAATGACTAACCTTAATAAAACATAGTACTTTTGTTCAAAGTGAAACTTATCATTATCAAAAGCTGAGTAGTACTTGAGGAAATCAAGGTAAGTGATATAAAATTCATCTGCAAAAAAATGGTATCCTATCTTTTGTCTAGCGGTTTCGAATAGATTAAGTATTTCAAGCAAATTATTAGACACAGTATTCACCTTGAATTGAAGATACGCCAACCATAGTTCTAGCGAATATTCATGGAAAGACAATGCTTGTTTATATATAGTTTCACAATTCTCGTTGTTCCCAAGTCGAAGTTCCCATTCAGCATATTTTATCCAATAATGGAAACAAAATGGGTATCTTTTCAAGAAGCTCGAGTAAGATACTCTCATAGTTTCGATATGAGAGGGATCACTTGATTTGGAAAGATCACCCAGCTCCGATGCCTTCACCAACTGCTGCCATAATTCAAAGTTGTGAGGATCCTCGAGCAATTTCTTGGATGCTTGATCCCATTCTTGCTTGGTATCCATGGCTGATATTCTCTCTCTGGCTTTGGATTTGCGATGTGATATAGCTTAGTCGTGCACATATCCAACATTCGATCACGTGCACACAGGTGCAGGTAATATCTTCGCTGCAAGGGCTCACAAGCCTCAATCTCCGTTTTTCCTGCAAAATATACGACGATTGATTATGTGATCACTACAGATAAAGTCAATCTACACATGCAGATACCAAATGCAAACTTATATTACAGAATTAAAACAAGCGTGGTCAAATTGAACACGAAATGCTAAATATGAATTGAATCACCAAACGAATGAAACGCCGAAGCGGGAGAATTAAAGGTTAATGTTGAGGTTGAAGAATTATCATCATTTTCCTCAGGATGGATTTTGGAAGTTTTGCCTCCATTGAAAAAACAATAACTTTGAAGCAAATCAGTATATGACTTTGAATTGAAAGAAGCTTGTGACTGATCTACTTTTTGAGGGGTCAGTTTTTGTTGTTGTTTAGCCTTATAGCTCTGAGAGTATTTTGGCTTGGTCATATTAAGTGAGGGAATTGAATTAATGAATGTGTGAGCTTGAAAAGTTGGCGAGGATCTTGGTGTGATGTCATCTAGCTCAAGTTGATTATTGATGTTGTAACGTCTATGAAGATCCGATTTCTCATTGAGAGAAACTAATTTGCTCATCAAATCATCAAATTGAGGAGCAGACTTATGGTAGGACATCAGAGAAGAAACAGTTGATGTCAATGGTTTCAAAGAAACATGATAATTTTTGTAACTATTATTATCCCAGTAGACTTGATTGTTAACCTCGTATTTAACCACCAATTCCAAATTGATGTGTTTTGCTAAATTAACGAGAGAAATGGAGAATTGAAATTGGTCGTAATTGGTAGAAGGAAAAGACCTGATGAATTGGATATTATTACTGATGAGATTACTTCTCCAGTGGTTGAATGTGAACTTGACAGAAATTGATTTTTCGTAGGCAAGATTTTGGCACATAATGATTCCTTTAAGTTCTTGCCCATCGGGGGACAAGTAAACGGAATCAAGATAGACGGGAGTTCCGGAACGATGAACACCAGGCACATTGCTAGACACAATTTTATATTTATTGGTAATGAAGTAGTCATCTTCGGAAGTGTCACTGGTGTCACTTCCTAGTTCGTCATCGGCTTGCCAGTCAATGTTGAAATAATCTTCCGAGTGACCAAAAGTACTGCGAGGTGACCCTAAGGGGGTGTTATCAGCGGTGGAAACGGCACTAGGGCTTTCATTATTATCAAACATTTTAATGTTTGCTAGACGAGAGGCAAACCTAACTGATTTGTTAGGACTAGATATGGGAAGGGTTGGACTCGATGCACATCTTGCAAGGGTAGATAATTTGAGGGACGACTTGACTAATTCACCTGATTTTTTTCTCACCAAGGGAGGCTGCTCCGGAAGCTTTAATGTAGATGTTGATGAGTTAGAGGAGTACATTGACCAGCTCCTCTAATGACAAAGAAATGAAAAAAAAGGTTATTGAATGAAATAAAGCTTTAATCTGCTTTTGTAATTTAAAAAAAAATTTATCAAGGGTACCGCCTTGCTTTTATGTGAAATGTGCACCCAAAATTTTTCAAATCGCAAACATGCAGCAGAAACATGAGGACAGTAGGCATATAAGTTATTAAACCTTGGAAATAATGTAATAATCTATTATGATATCT
>JAJMEK010000029.1:0-77939 GCA_030574095.1 Metahyphopichia silvanorum
TTCTTTTCACTTTGGTGATTTGACAACCTGTACCAGCCAGACTGTCAGTCAACTCTTCATCCTTTTTGATTTTTTCGAAGTATTTCCTTTTGATACTACATTTTTCTTGAAACCGACATCTCCAGGATTTGTGGTTTTCACCCAATAATGTTTCTTCTTTATCTTTTTGACTGATTAATCCTCTTAATAATTTTATGTCCCTGTATAAGTTAGTCAAATCTTTTCTACCGCCAAGAAGAAAAAGATTTGATTTGGAACCATGAAAGTTATAGCTTGGGCGAAGGGCCCCGACAGCTTTGAAAAAGCTCATGTTTGAAAAATAAAAGTTTGAAAACTAAATATGTTGTCTAAAGTATATAATATTCTTATTGAATGACAATTCTTTAATGGCTTGAGTATATAATTTAATACTTAAGTTTTCTACTACTTCTTTTTTATTTTAAGAAAAAAGAAGTAGTAGAAAGTTGAAAACACATTTTATCTGTTTTGCGGCCCTTTTATATGGCTGCAAAAAAGAAGTTTACAAAAACGATGTAATAGCTTTCCTAATGATTGGAAATTGTGTGACAGATAAATGTAAATGACGATTTAACTAAGCCTTAAAAATCTTCTTCATGTCTTAGCTTATTGAGTTGATTATGATGTAGATAATTATTCATTAATTCTATAAATATGCCACTTATAGTTGATGCTAATTGTCAAGAGAGAGCTTAGCTGTAGTTAAAGAGAAAACCCGATGTCTCAATCTAATCAAGTTTTCCTTGGTATATGCCTTTAGTGCCATTGAAAGAAATGAAGAACGGAACTTCAAAAACTGAGATATTTCGGATGCAATTGACTCGTGGTCAATCTTAATTTCACTGTTGAATTTGATCAATTTATCAATTTCTTCCGATTTAAGCAAGACTAGCCTTTTGTATCTTGTTTGCCGGTTTTCCAAAAGGTTCGAGAAATTGAAAAAAGAAGACTTCTCATCTTCTTGTCCTTCAGTAGATGATATCCCACGTCCGTTAGAAACACCCGAAGAGCTATCCAGCTCGTAAGACCGAAGCTCACTACTGTAAATTTTTATTTTTTCATAAATATCTCTCCACTCATTCACCTTTTCCATTAGAAGGGAAATGTTGTTAAGTAGGTCATTAACTGCCATCTCGAGCCATTGAGAAAATGAAAGAAGCGTGTCAAATGCTGAATCACCGTTTCTGAAGTCATACGATTTTTCTATAGCAACAAAATACTTTAGGGAGTCATCGAAAGTCAGAATGATATCTGAATGCTTGTTTCCACCTACCGCTATAAGTTTATTTAATTTACTAATAATGGAGCGGAAGTTTTCTAGATCTCCATGGGAATAATCAAGGAAAAACTCAATTTCAGAAATGAATTGAGAATTAAGGTTTATATCTCCCAAGTTCTCCTTTAACTCTTCATGCTTTTTATTCAATTTCTGTATGGTATCAAAAGTCAGAATTTCGCTATTCATAAAACTAGATAAACAATCTTGTTTTATATCATCATTATAGCAATCTAACATCACCAAAAAATTGTTGATATCTTCAATTACTCGGTTAGCTCTGAATTTAGATAAAAACAGCATAGAACTTTTGTCAGCAGAGCAATTTACCCAAAAACTGTCATACTCAAATGGAGCCAACGGGTACCGGAGCTTAAAAACGTGGAGTTTTTGTTTTATGGAATCAAGAGGAATACTGAACTTCTGGCCCTTGCTCGAACAAAAATATATTATCCAATCTTTCAGGGAGGGGTCGTACTTAGAATTTAAGGCAACAAATTTCTCAGTATTATTTGAGCTGAAATGTTTCTTGAAAAAATAGTCGATTACCTTATCCTCAATTTTATTGAAGAGTTTGTTCAGGGCAAGTGGTTTCGAAGCCTGAAAGCTAAGGTGATCAAATATATTGTAAAAATTCTTTGGATCTTCGAATTCAAACATGAGTCTTTTGTCCTGCAAAATGACCTCTAAGTTTTCGAAACGATTATATTTAACGTAAACAATCATCGGCGTAAGTTGCCTATTGTTAGGTTGATTTAAGTCTATGAGATTCTTTTCTTCGGATAATAACTTTGTGCTCGGTAAGCTATTTGAGATGACATGAAGAAGGGTGTTACCTGACTTGTCTGTATGAGTATTGGTTTTGAGAAATTTGTCATCTTTATATTTACCATAAATGCAGTTAAATCCTTTCTCGACCAATTTTTGGTAATCTGAATGATCGTAACATCGACATAGACTGAACAAAGGAGTATGTCCATTAATATCTTTGCGCTCCCAGTCAATAAAGAAGCCAAATTTATCTATCATTAGGTAATCATGAAATAAATAATGACCAGCACTTCTTCCGTAAATATCAACGAGGTTGAGATAAGCATAGCGCTCTTCTAAAGTAGCATCTGATACAATGATGCTGTAGATTTCTAGACAAATTTCATGGCACTCTTCAATTAATGCTGTTACTAATAAAGTTTGATCAGTTGAAGTATTCTTATCAAAAAGGATATCGTCTAAGGAGAACCAGTTAATATTATAATTTATTAAAGTGAGGAACACATCAATCCTCCTTGATTTAATCGCAAACATCAAGCAGCTTTCACCGTTGATATTTCTGCTTTTTATGAAGTGATTTGCTGGAAGATTATTCCCATGCTGATCTTGAGCTTCATTTAAAATGTCCATCAATTGATTCATCTCGCCATCTCTAATGACAGTCCAAAACTTAAAATTATCTTGAGAACAACGAACCAAGTCCGAGAAATTGGGTTCTTTATCTGATAAATGAAATATCACAGCATCAACATTACTGAGAATATAATTGAAGTATCCTTCATTTGAAGTCACGGAATTAAAGTGTTTTATATAGTAAAGATGAGCTTCAAGATTAGGGATTTTGGAGTGGATAACAACCATAATGAGTAATCCTATAAGGGTATCTGCATCAATAAGAAGATCACTATCTTTCGGACCTGTGAGATGATCAACAGTTTTTATTATGATTTGAGCCTTTACATTCAGGTTCACTATGGAAGCGTCAGTAAGGCGAGAGAACTCTTCGATAGCATCACAGACTCGTTTATATAGAACATTGATCTGCCATGGATCCACGACTGGCAAGTCCAATTGGTTGAGTGATAAGCAAGACAAGCTGTTATATTTGCTTGGTGTAAGAATTTTAATGGCTTCAGGATCAAGATCATCGTTAGGAGAATTGAATTGGAATACAAGCTGAGACCACAATTGATCATACAAGTTTATCTCAACGTATTCATGCACTATTTTTGTGAGATTAAGATCGGAATATAAGCTAAGGATGTGGTTCACAAGATAGTAAGTTTGTTCACCTTGAGTAGTATCCATCTTCACGCTTTCCAGAATTATGTTATAGGCTTCATCAAGAATGTTCTGAAATTCTATACGAATTGCACTTAATCTTTTGCGAGTATGGGTTCTAAGTAGACGGAATTGATGATTATTGTGGTGAAATAATCTATAAAACTTATCGGATACAGCTTTGGACAATAAAGGGAAATTTCTGAGTAATTCCTCGAAGGTGACAGTAGTGTTAGATTGGTCGGCGACCGGCTTATTTATACCTGCAGTGATATCACTAGGCTTTCCAGAGACAGGAAAGAGCACTGAGGATAGTACGTGAGGAAGAAGACTTCCAAATAACGTATCCTCTATGTACACCACTATAAATCTACTACCTTTAGGGAAGTAGTCACTGAACGACCGAATATAACCAACTCCAAGGATTTCCAAGCGAACGCTTTTCTTAAATCCCTTACCAGTAAAAATCATGCCATTTTTAACGAGGATTTGTTTGCCATTGATGGTGCTGTATACCGTCAGTTGAACCTTAGATATTGGAGCAATGGTGGATGAATAAGTAGTACTAGAACGGATTATATGAGATCGAATAAAATCTTCATTAGCATAGCAGTAGTTATGAAGGGATGACTTTGACGAGGACGGATCAAAACCCTCATTAAGGATGTTCCATGGAGGTACTAAGATGGTAAAATCATTATGGTTTGCGCCAAGTTCAGTGATAGTTTGTTTGAGAGGCGGCCGATTATGCTGAGGATTATTGAATAGACTATTTAGAAGCGGATTTAAAAGCAACGGTAGATGTGACTGTTTGGACATATTATCATGCTTTTTTCTTCTGAAATTAGGAGTTTAATGAAAATAGTTAAATATCTAAAAGTTGCAATTCATTTCTCGCATGCGACACGAAATTATCACGTACTCTACGACATTAGGGGTGATGCAACAATTACGATTAAATTTGTACATATATTGTAGTATTTAACTAGTTTGATTCTTGAATCAAACTTCTCATAGCAATTGACCCGGTCAATATACTAGGATTGGTGCTTTTAACAGGATAATTGACACTTGAAGAATTGGCCTCTCCTACTGGACCAAAACCACCACCTCCGGGGGTCATGATGGTCACACGATCCCCTTTAGTAACCTTAACGGTGGTTTTACCACCCAAGTAAATTCTTCTGAATCCACTCTTTTCTGTTTCAGAACGTCTGTACCAGAAGTTTTGGCCTCTAGACCCATTTTCACCTCCTAAAAGACCAAATGGTGGTAACGATCTTCGTTCCATGAGGCATGATACTTCTAAGTCAGAGTACGTGAATTCAATGTCACGAATTACTCCATCTCCTCCTCGATGAAATCCATTACCACCTGATCCGCGGCGAATGGAGTATTCATGTAAAATAACAGGATACCGCTTTTCGAACAATTCGGTATCTGTGATTCTGGTATTGGTAGTGTGACATTGTACAACACTTTGTCCTTCCCAAGTAGGTCCTGCTCCTGATCCTCCACAAATAGTTTCATAATAACCAAACGAGATTCCGTTTTTCTTATCGTTAATACCAAATGTGAAATTGTTGCAAGTACCTTGAGATGCAGCCGCTGCCTCAAATGCTTTCAACATGACATCAACAATTCTTTGCGTGGTTTCGACATTACCTCCGACAACTGCCGCTTCATAAGAAGGATCAACAACTGATCCTTTTCTGGTGATAAAATTAATTGGTCTCAAGCAACCATTGTTTAATGGAATATCACTACTTATAAGGGATCTCAACACATATAATACCGCAGAGTACAAGATAGCTTTAGGAGCATTCAAATTACCATGCATTTCATCTCCAGACTCACTGAAATCAAATACAGAATCTCCTGTCTTTGGATCAATGGAAATTTTAACTGAAATAGGAGTACCATCATCCAAATAGTCGACTGCATTGATTTCTTCCCCTTCAAATTTATCATGAGCCAATTTCAATAAATTTCTGACAGAAACTTCTGCAGTAGATTGAATAGCTCCCATATACAAGTCAATAACAGGATATGTGAATTCTTCCACTAAATTTCGAAGAAGGGTGATTCCTTTATAGTTGGCTGACACTTGAGCCTTTAAATCAGAAATATTGTCGCTTAAAGTACGAGTTCCAGATCCTCCAGGATATTTTGCAGGTTCGTCGAACAATAATTTTGTAATACCTTCTTCATCAAACTTTCCATTGGAACAGAGCTTGTGAGTTACTATAGCTGCACCTTCATCATAAATAGTTTTCGAATTTGGAGGCATGGAGCCAGCACTTATTGATCCAATATCTGCATGATGTCCACGAGAAGCAGTCCAGAAAATTGGTTCATTGTTTTCATCAAGTACTGGTGTAATAACAGTGATATCAGGAAGATGTGAACCACCAGCAGATGGGTGGTTTGATACTAAAACATCACCTTGCTCTAACTTACCATCCCAGAGCGCTCTTTGTGCTTTGACGGCAAAAGACATGGCTCCAAGGTGAATAGGAACATGTGGGGCATTAGCTACCAAATCACCATTTTTATCGAACAATGCACATGAAAAGTCTAATCTTTCTTTAATGTTAGTTGATATAGCCGTTTGTTGTAATGTTCTTCCCATTTGCTCGGCCACAGACATGAATCTGTGTCCAAACACAGAAAGTTGAATGGGGTCAACAATTTCGGAAGAAAGTTCTGGCTTTTCAGTCTGGTCTACTAAAATCAAGATATGACTCGATAATACGGCAGCTTTGGAATCCGGTTCGATCAATATTGTTTGTGTGTCATCAATAATAATAGCAGGAGCTTGGATGATACTTCCAACGGGTAAATCGGGAAGGTGATAAACTGCAGACTCTAACCAACCGGAACCTTCAAAGTAGATTTTCTTTGTAAGTTCAGAAGTCCTTAAAGATGTCTCCTTCAATTCTTTGTATTCCACGTAAGGGTTATGTTCATTCTTATCTTTACTTTCAACGATTAAAAGTACCTGAATATCGTCTACCAATACTTTTCTGTCTAAAGTGAACCCAAACTCATTCTTATGTCTCGTTATAAACTGTTTATCTGCATCCTTCGATCCCTCTAGTTTAGATATGAGCAAGTGTGTATCAGAGCCAACATACCTCATATTTAAGTAAACTTCAACTTTAGTAGCGAAATTATCCAAACCTTGATCGTGATAATCTTTATACGCCAAGTCGACCAAAGCTTTAACTTTTGTATCTATAGCGTCGAAACTATCAGCGTTATAAACGAAAGATGCTGGAGCTTGTTTCTCAATGACAATATCAGCAAGATAAATTCCATATGCAGATAACAAAGAGGAATATTTATGTATAGCCACCTGTGAAATGCTTAAGTTCTTTGATAATGGCACAGAAAACTGACCACCTGAGCCTCCGAAACAAGCGAGATTATGTTCAGAAGTATTGAATCCTTTAGCTTCAGTCAAGTTTCTGATAGGTCTGGCCATCGACTCTACGGCAACCTTGAGAAATCCTGACGCAACTTCTTCTTGAGTAAGCCTAGTGCCTTCTTTAGCTTTATCTTTGTTAATGATTTCCGTTAATTCTTTAAATTTTTGACACGTTAACTTGTAATCCAAAGGTTGGTCTTGATTAGGCCCAAATATCTTAGGAAAATAATCGGGCAATAATCTACCCAAGAAGAGATTAGCATCTGTAACAGTTAATGGGCCACCTTTTCTATAACAGGCAGGACCAGGATCAGAACCTGCAGATTCGGGACCAACAACAAACATACCATTCCTCCAGAACAACATAGAACCACCACCAGCAGCAACGGTAGATATATCCAATTGAGGTGTTTGTAAACTCACCTCACTAACAACAGTCTCATAAATATGTTCCAAGGTTCCAGAATATCTGGAAACATCTGTAGAAGTTCCACCAGCATCAAAGCCGATAGTAGCCTTTCCAGAAGACCCATCAAAACAAGTTTTACCAAAACCTACCATTCCTCCAGCAGGGCCAGATAAAATTGCTTTCAATCCGGTGAACTTGTACCATGGACACAAACCTCCATTACTCTGCATAAACAATAATTTGTTACCAAAGGCATTCAATCCCCCTTCAAAACCAGAACCAAAGCCTTGGATATACTCATTGATTACAGGAGATAAGTAAGCATCAGCAACAGTAGAAGAAGTTCTATTAACCATGCCAATCATTGGTTGCAATTCATGAGAAACAGATACTTGAAAACCTATCTTTTTGGCAATTTGAGCAATTTCTGCTTCGTGTTTAGGATAAGCATAAGAATGCAAGAGGCAAAGAGCCAAAGTCTTGATGTTTTTTTTAGTGTACAAATCAGTCAAATTTTTGGCAACCAAATCGTAATCAGGAACTCTCAATACTCTGATAATATCACCGGTATCACCTTTGACCAATTCAGGATCTGATTCAACATCAATTGATAAGCGATCACCACCTCCTTCGGAGAAACTTTCAATAGTGACTCTTTCGTCAATTTCAAGTACTTCTTCGTATAAATGACCTAATTTTTTAGCAGTCAAATCAAAAATATTAGGTCTCGTTTGGTTTCCGATAGCGAGGACATCTTTGAAGCCCTTAGTAGTGATTAATGCAACTTTAGCACCTTTTCTTTCCAACAATGCGTTAGTGGCTACAGTAGTACCCATACGAATACTAGAAATGGTATCTAATTTTAGCTTTTGGCTTTTAGGAATGGAAATACCGTGGGCTTTTTCTAACACTCTCCGAATTCCTTCAGTTGGAGCATCTTTGTAATTATTCGGATCAACTGAGAGGAGCTTAAACACATAGTCCAGTTGCCCAGGTATCTTAGCAATGACATCACAAAATGTCCCACCTCTATCGATTGCAATTTGAATACCTTTGATTTGTTGAGTCATGTCTTAATACTACGTTAATGGGAATAGACCGACTGCTAAGTATTTATAGGCTTACCCCCAGTCGGAAAAATCAACCGAAAAAGCCGATCGACGAGGTGCACGGGTGTATTGGCGGGAAGTGCGACGATTCTCACCGGCCCTACTAACGGATGGTTGCAAAGATAGAAATGAACTGTAGATTTTATCGATCAAAACCGAAGCTGTACTAGAGTATATAGCTATGAATGAAAAATGAAGCTACGATGATATGGAGAGGGCCTTGAGACTAGATGCAACGTTTTGGTTGGAAGAATTGTCATCATCATCGTCATCTTCATGGCCTTCATCTGAGCTCGGGCTTTCCTCTATTAAGTTACCGAGCGTATCATACCTTGGGGATTTTTCTATTATATTTCCGAGACTGTCGTAGACCACAGATTCTGAGGTTTCTTCTTCGTCTTCGTCTTCGTTGTAGTCATCCAGATGGTCATTATCGTCGTTGTATTCATCGTCGGAGTCAGAGTCTGAGCCGCCGTTTTGATGCTTTCTATTTACATTACCCATGAGCCAAATGTCTTCATCCTTGGCTTGTTCCTTTCTTTGTCTTGCTTCGTTTTCGATTTTCTCTAACCATTCGTCTTGTGCCTTGGTGACTGAATCAGAGTCAGTACATCTTTGGTAGACTTCTAATAGTTCTTCATTTATTTTCAAAAATGTAAGTCCCCAGGAAAACTTCTCAAGTAGCATAGATGCCCAATCAGTGTGTCCAACGATGGCAAAACAGGCAGCTATTGCTTCGACACAGTTCAATCTCCATGGCCTACCGTAGTTAACTGGATTGGCAGCGACTAAGTAGGGCAATAATCTTTCGTATTTCCCCCCAATCTTGTTGAAAGGAATTTCTTCTAAACGAGCCCATGAACATTCAACCACAGCTGCTCCATAATTCTCTACAATTTCTAAGTCATCAGGACAAACCACTCCTTTTCCGTTAGGAGAGACAACAATCCCATTGAATTTCTGACCTACTCGAAGATTTCTGATTAACCCGAGTCTTTCTAACTTTTTTCCTGAACACCTCTTAGGGTCACAATGATCGAAATCCCACATGGCTAACTTAACAGGAAACTTCCCCTCTTGATCATAGGTAGCCCCAAGCTCTTGTCTACCTTTACGGGAATGATGCTGTTTGTTTTTGTGACCCTGACTTCTGGTAGAAGGTTTGGTTTCAACAGATTTATTCTTTCCCTTCCCCATGAGATGACTTGAAGAATAGTTTAAGATGCGAAATTTTCAGAGACTAAATATGCAGCACTCTACAAGCAAACGGTTAAAACATGAAAAAACATAATTAATATACAAATTTTATATGAAATAAAGACGTAACCAGACAGATCCATTATTTAGAAATCATCATCGAAAGAGAAAGTACCACCAGATGGAGCATCGGTAGTAGTAGAAGCCATGACACCGGCTTTTTGGTAGTCACTAACTCTCTTTTCGAAGAAGTTAGTCTTACCAGCTAAGGAAATGTTTTCCATGAAGTCAAATGGATTAGTGACATTGTAGACCTTCTTGTTACCTAAAGCCACTAATAATCTATCAGCAACGAATTCAACGTATTGACACATTAATTTACAGTTCATACCCAATAAACTGATTGGTAAAGCATCGGTAAAGAATTCTTTTTCGATAGTAACAGCTTCAGTGATGATTTTTTCAACGATTTCAGCATCTGGTCTGTTTTCTAAGTGAGAGAATAACAAACAAGCAAAATCAGTATGCAAACCTTCATCACGACAAATTAATTCGTTAGAGAAAGTTAAACCTGGCATTAAACCTCTCTTCTTTAACCAGAAAATAGATGCAAATGAACCAGAGAAGAAAATACCTTCAACGGCGGCGAAAGCAACTAATCTTTCACCGAATAAAGCTTCTTCATCACTGATCCATCTTAAAGCCCAATCAGCCTTCTTTCTGATACATGGAATGTTATCAATGGCATTGAATAAGAAATCAGCTTCCTTTGGATCTTTAATATATGTATCGATAAGTAAGGAGTAGGTTTCAGAATGAATGTTTTCCATCATGATTTGGAAACCGTAGAAACATTTGGCTTCGGAGATTTGAACTTCGGCAGAGAAGTTTTCAACCAAGTTTTCATTGACAATACCATCAGAGGCAGCAAAGAAAGCTAAGATTCTTGAAACGAAGTATCTTTCGTTGTCATTTAATCTGTTGTTCCAATCACCGATATCTTTACTTAAATCGATTTCTTCAGCAGTCCAGAAAGAAGCTTCAGCTTTTTTGTACATTTGCCAGATTTCATGATATTTGATTGGGAATAAAACGAAACGATGAGGGTTTTCGATAAGTAAAGGTTCGTTCTTTTCGTTAGCTTTCAAAGCGTGACGATGGACTTTATGTTGAGCCAAGAATTCTTTATGATGTTTTTCAGCTTCAGCAAGTTCGGATGCCACATCTTTAGTTTCAGAATCTGATGGAGGAGATACCGGCTTAGTTACAAGCGCATCCTTGCCAACAGTTGGATCAATACCAGCAGTATGTTTAGCTTCTGCAGCAGCAGCAAGTTCATCAGTCAAGGATTTACCTTTCATATTAGTAACATCTAATTCAGAGATTTTACCGGTTAAACCGTTAGTTGGAGTTTGTTGAACAGACATTATGTGTTAAAAGAAATAGGGAAAAGATTAGATGATGATTAAAAATTTAAAAACCTCGATGAACTGGGAATCTACCTGCTCTTATATATTATTTTTTAAATTCCTGTCTCCGTGGACGGATGAAGTTTTGTGTTTATATTTTACTGTATGTACGTTATTTGTAAAACCTCTTTTATGTAGGTCGTGAAATTCCGGCAGCAAAAGAAGACTTTTGTGTGAGCGGTGTGCACACGGTACAAGCCAAAAATCGCGTTGTGAGAAGCCTTTGGTGCCTATTTTTGGCGGAAGTCGAGGGAGCAAAATAGATGATATCGGTATCAATGTGAAGCTGCAAAAATCAACTACAAGATGGCAATAATAATTGGGGATAATCAATGGAGGCGCTGGATACAGATGTTAAAGTCTACTAGAAAAACACGTCAGGAGTCACGTAAAAATTATTGTTTACATGTACTATTTCGAAACTGGTAACCACGCGTTTTGTTTATAAGTATCCTAAAACGAGTAACAAAGACCAGCATTAAACACGTCTTACAAACACGTCGGTTGATAGAAACCATAGACGTGTATGGTACGCGTAGTGTTAATCACCCGATGAACAAAGGTCATCAGATGAAATAGATAATAGCGTCATTTCCAGCTAATGGGGGCATCACATCTCGTATTTACAGGGGTCCTCTTGCCGAAGTCGGATGGCTGCGAAATTTTGCTTTCAAATTTTTTATTAAACAATACTTGACTATTTACTGACTTTTGTCATTGGCTTATTGCCATTTCTTCCAAATTACTTATTGGAATGTTTTAATCTATTCGGGATGATCATTCAAGCTCAAACTTACAAGATTTTGATAAGGGTGAGCTTCGTCTATAGGCGTAGGCATATCCACAATAGGCTCTAATGAGTGATCTCTATAAGACATTGGCTGTGGCGATATCGAAGCTCCAGGCTGAGGAGAACGTGAAACATATGGTTGTGGGGAACGAGAATGTGGAGTTCTTACTCCTTTGAAGTCAATTGGTTCTGCCAAAAACTGCCCGTTTGCATTCACACTAGGATCACTGACAATCGGACTAGCAGCAGTACTGAAGTTTTCAAATTCGTAATCCTCGTTCAGTCCATCTTCGTTCATAAATATGTTACTTTCACTAGAAGTAGGTAAGGGAATCTTAGGTGAACTTATTGTTTCATAGTCATTAAGTTCAGCAGTATCCACTTCAAGGTCGTTGTATAATTTAAAGATATTTCCAGATCCTTTATACTTGCCATTTCCGTACTTGGTAGATAACACATTCTTGAATACATTTCTCCAGTGGAATTCGTTCCATGAATCTTTTTGAGCCTCACGTAAATGGGTCCTTATAATATCAATAGAATCATCCATGGAAAGATATTGGAAATGAGGTAAGGATGGAAGTCCAAATAACATCGATAATGTATCCGACTTGTTACTAATTAACTGCTGTGGTCTTCCATACAACTTAAATGCATCAATGATATGTATGAAATTACGAATCATAATCTCGATTGCGGTAACCCCGGGATGAGGAATAGGCATCAAATACAAGTAATTTGTAGTGACAAAATTCATGAGATTTTTGGACTTGAAGAAGGATGTGTTGGACGACAAAATTGATTTGTGTTTCTTAGGAGAAGCAGCAGATGTGTTAAGCTCAGTGGTGGTGGTGGTTGCAAAATCTTTATTTTGGGCATCAGGATTTGGAGAAGGGGCATTGCTGAAGAATGAAGAAGTTGAATTAACACTAACATTTCTAGAGTGCTTACCTCCACTAATATTTCTGGTGTGTGAAACGTTATTTGAGCTGAGAGAAGATGAACTTCCAGTTCTCGAGTGAGATTTGAAGGATAAAGATTTTGTAACAGGTGTTGATGCACCACTACCTTCTGAGTGAACAAATAAGTGTTCATACTGCTTATTGATGTAAATATCACCATTCATTTTCATGATAGAATTGACATCAATCATATTGTGATGTTCTGGATAAACATTGTAAACACTTGACACGAATGGAATATACAGAATAAGATTCTTCTTTGAGATCTTATCAGAAGTATATATTTCAACTCTACCAGTTTTTTTAGCTTCACTTGGGGTAATAACCACATAAACTTTAAGCCACTTAGAAGAAATTTGAGGTAATCTAAGGTTACACCATTCATACCTTGGGAATCTCTTTTTTGGACTCAATAAAATGTGAATGTCAGAGAGAGAAGTTCCTTTCAAGGAAAGAATTACAGCAGTAAATGCTTCATTGAGGGAAGTGTATTCGAACTTACTAAGTTGAATAGCAGCTAACCAGCGGTTTAACTCCATTTCTGTGTCGAACTTAGCCACCAAGCCATTTTGCTCAGTAAAATCCTGAAGAAATTTCAATTCCTTGGAGTTTCCAAGTTCGATTTTGCAATCAATCATGTTGATATACTTTGGTTTGAATTCGTCATTGCCGTTTTCAACAGCGTACTGGTCATCTGAAGGTCTCCAAATAGCCAATTCGTTACCAGTTAATTTAGCTTCTACTTCTATCCAAGCTTTTTGCAAGTCTTCCGTGATGCCCGGGATCTTGAACCGACCAATGGCATAAGTACGAAGCTTTTGAGCGTTTATCAAGTTAACGATAGGGGAGAGTTCAGGAGGCAAACTATCGTTGATGAAGCGGTTTTGCTGAAGTAATGAAGGAGAAGAAGGAGACCGAGGAGATGTGATGGAAGGAGTAGGAGACTTGACGGAGCCTTCGATGTTATTAAAGGAAGAATTAGAGTAAATTCTCGATTGACGAACCAACGATGAAGGAGTGGACTTCACTTTATCACTTAAGGTTCGCTTACCTCCTCCTGTAACAGGAGAAGTGGTGGAAGAGTCAGTCAAGTTTCTGGGACGAGAATCGGTGGGGGGCGATCCGGCAAGGTCGGTATTAATTCTAGGAAGCGAAGGGAATGGTTCCGGGCCAGAAGACAGCATTGCACGATGGGTATAATTACTGTTGTTATCAAGTTCCGAACCTAGTCTATAATTTTCTCGAGGTGAAGAAGGGAAATTGGCAGGAAGATAACTGATGGGCATTTTCGAGATTTTGGGGGCCAGGCTAGGAATTACGCCAAGGGGGGGGGCACGGTGCGGTGCGATGATGTCAGAAAAATTTCAGGTTTTAGTGGCAGGAATATCTCGTCAGCCGCAGCCAGATGATGGGTCCAATACGAGCAGATTTGGCTGGCACTAGACAATATGAACAGTACACAAGGAAGTAGCACCGAAAAGAAAATGATGAAGACGGGTCAAAAGTTTTCTGCGATTTGTATCCAGATATACTTCCGGGACATGACTGGTGGAGATGGGTTGCTTCTTGCCAATTGCTCACTGCCTCACCACAGCCAGATTAAGGCTGCGAACCACAACCATCAGATGAGATGGAACTGGCGGAATCAGCACCAGGGGACGAAGACGAAGACGACAACGAAAACGACAACGAATACAACTTCGTCCACCCACACGATGCCAGTGTGCCCTCACGATACCAGCGTACCCGCTGGATGGTGGTGTGCTACGGTTTTGGTGTGTTTGAGCGATAATGATCTGGGGTGTTCGTTATCTGCTTGTTGAGCGGTTCGTTTCAGGATGCATTTGCGGCAATCCATACGCAGCAATTGTCCGTGGCTCCATGCACGTAAAGATACCCGTTTGCAGCCATCACCACCAAGACCGCCCAACATCAGCATCAACATCGACCGACCGGGATCGTCGTATCATCTGGAGGTGGGTGGCTCAGCGTTGGCAACGTAACCAGGTGGAATCTCTGCACACAATCCGCTATTGTAGGGTGGGCGTATTTTTTGCGGCCTAGCCTTGCCGGCCGCTTCCTTACACCCAAATGAAACTGTGTGGGTCACGGACGATTCCAGTGGGTGCCAAGGGCTTGCCTAGCATTTTGCCCAGAGTTTGCTGGATCGTTTACCCAGAATTCTCCCATATTGACTAGTATTGCCAATATTGCATTCGCTGGATCCAGGGTGCTACAGCCCCATTTCTGCTGTCAAACCTCAAACCTATTGTCTCCATGGTGATGCTCTTAACCGCACTGGGGATTTAACTATGGCATATCTGAACCCCGGCCCATTTGTGCCAATTTCACCCGTCCCAATGCGGTTGCAAAACGGATCACTGAAACAACTGACCGTTGTATCCCCAGCTTCAGCTTGTTACTTACCTATTCTAACCCCGTAAAGGTGCTGATTGCCAGTCATTGGCCCGGGCGATTGTATTCTTTGGCTTGGCGCAGTTGCTTAGCCAGGCACTAAGTCTGTCGTACCGCAAATGTCGTCCTTATCAAATAACTGCAAAATTTACGACACCTTCTTTCTTGTCAAGTATGTCGTTAGACGGTTGTTTCTGGCGCCATTCGAGCTTTGTAGTGCCCTCGCTAAGAGTCGGTTTGAGCCACTTTGTATTGTTCCTTTTGATAGTTTCACTCTTGAGGTGTCCTATTCCATAGCTGTCCATATTCATAGGTACCTCTCTTCGCAAGTTATTTGTGCAAATAGTGTTAAACGTTTTTCTGATCAAAGTCTTTCTCCAACGTAATTGCCTTGACCACCATGTGCTGAATAGCGACGGGTACTGAATACAAGAAGATCAAAATCTTCATCTTTACCATAAAGCAGACCATGAATGTATACGGATCAAGCTCTCCAGACAGATACCCACTGAATCATGTTCGCTTACATCTAACACGCTTCCCGACACACAAAACAAAGTATCACACCCCAATAGAATTTCATAGCACTCATACTTGTATATAGTACAGATTTGATCTGCCTTGATCAGCATTTTGCAGCATTTTTGAAGTGCGACAGGTTTCGTGCCGCTTTATGCTTACTATCCTTCAATGGGGACATCTTACCTTGACGATGTAAAACGGCCGGAGAATTTCAATCCAAACTCTCCTCCATTTGATCTCTTAGTTCATGATTTGTTTCAGAAAATTGTATCCATCACCACAACCAATTTGGATACTTCCAGATTCATCAACTTGACTAATTTTCGCCATCACATCTTCGAATCATTTATATCCCACTGGAAAACCCAAATTGGTCCTGATATTACTCCGGCTATTAGGCTCATCTTTCCCAACAGAGACTCTCGAATGTATTTCATGAAAGACGTGAAGCTTAACCATTTAATCATCAAGATCCTCAACATTCCTAAGCACTCTGAGCATTACAACCAACTTTATAATTGGAAGAAAACCTACCACGTTAGACGTGCCACTTCCCTCGATACAAGTGCTGATTTACCTTTGCTAATTGGTCAGATAATGACCATAAGAAGAGTCGGTGCTTTTGTCAAGCCAACTGTTACAATCGATGAGGTGAATAGTATCTTAGACGAACTTACTACCTTATCCAAGGTAGAAGATCAAAGTAAATTACTACTCCCCTTTCTCGATAAGCTCACTATAGAGGAAATCCGTTGGTTTTTCCAAATTATATTAAAAGACTCCATTCTTTCTGTTAGTGAAACTTTATTTTTGAGGTGCTGGCACCCAGATGCTCCTGATTTATTTATGATTTGTAAAGACTTACAAAAAATATTTTGGCTTCTAACTGACCCTTCTACTCGACTAACTTCAAAACAACTCAGACCACAAATATTCTACTCATTCATTCCTCAAGCGTCCCATAAAATCACCCTGTCATACGATAAATTTTGCAAAAAGATGATTGGATCTTTAGATTCTGATAATACAAAGTTGAATGATCTATTTGTAAAGGGCGGCTTCAAGAACAAATTCATAGTGGAGGAAAAATTGGATGGAGACCGAATGATAATTCATATGAATAATGAAAGCTATCCTCACTCGTATGCTAAGTTAAATTTCAAAATCTATAGCAGAAGACGAAAGGACTATACTCTTCTCTACGGAATCAACAATCAATTCGGAACTCTAACAAAATATCTCACTGATGCTTTTAACAATGATCCCAATATTAAGGTTAAAAATGTAATCTTGGATGGGGAAATGTTAGCATGGGATACTGACTTAAAAGCAATCTTACCTTTTGGGATTTTAAGGTCTAATACGATCCAAGAGTCTGTAAAGCAGTTTACCGCCAATGATCCTTTCCATGCACAGGGATGTCAACCTCTTTTTGTCACTTTTGATATTCTCAAATTGAATGATGATGACCTCACTCAATTGCCGTTGTTTTACAGAAAGACGATTTTAAATCGTATTGTCAAACCAGTGCCCCATAGATTTGAAATCTTGGATTATGACTTGGTTTCAACCCCAGAGGAATTGAAACTAGCCGTGAAAAATGTTGTATCCATGAGGTCTGAAGGTATTATGGCAAAAAGTTGTCTATCAAAGTATCACGTTGGTGCTAGATCAACGACATGGATTAAAGTCAAACCTGAATATCTAGAGAATTTTGGTGAAAATTTAGATGCTATTGTCATAGGTTTAATACCTGGAGTGAAAAATGCCTTTATGTGTGGCTTAGTAGACTTAAATGATGATAATAAGGTTATAAAGTCATTTTGTACAGTAGCAAATGGATTCACATATGAAGAGTACAGCACAATTAACAATATGACTAGTGGAAAATGGCATGATTTCAAAAAGAACCCGCCGCCTTCTAACTTGCTTCAATTTGGTACAAAAAAACCAGATTTTTGGATCGATCCAGTTAATTCATTTGTATTAGAGATAAAGGCTAGGTCTGTAGATAATATTTCGGAAACAACATATGCTGCTGGATCAACGTTACATAATTTGTGGTGCAGATCTATAAGAACAGAGAAAGACTACACTAACTGTGAAACTCTTCAGTCCTACCTAGTAAAGAAACAACAAACTGCTACCAATACAGAGAAAGATCAAAGTGTTAATCGAAAACGAAGAAGGCAATTAGAAGCAAGCTTTGAGGAAACAACTAGACTAACAAATGTTAAAAAAGACACGGACATTTTGAAAGGCATCGCCTTTATTGTTTTGACTGATAGTAAAAATGAAGTCACAAATGAAAGAGTTTCTGTTTCACAGATAAAGAGACTTGTTAAAAAGCACGGTGGGAAAATAATAAGTGATTCCAAAGAAGTTAATGTTCGTGAATTTACCATCGTCGCTTTGAGTGAAAAGATGAGTCCTACTACTCAAATATACTTAGACCGAGGACTCGATATAATAAAACCCGGCTGGATATTTGAATGTATTGCCAAACAGAGTATTGTATATATTGAGCCATCATTTATTTTCTCTACGAATAATGATGTAATATGGGAAAAAGTTAAGAATTCTACTGACGAATATGGCGATAGCTATACAAGAGAAGTGGCCCACGAACTACCAATGGAGAAGTTCTTACAGAGCTTAAATTTCAAGGCCCGTAAATTACCTATCGGTGAATTCCAGGCTCTGCAGGACCAGTTTTTACGAGACCTTGCAGATTTAGAAGACAACAAACCATTGCTTTTCTTGTTTCAAAATATTCAGTTTTACGTGATGGATATACATAATAACCGACCATGGATCCGTCGGGGTTTAGTGAATAAAATCAAGAGGTTTCTGGGGGATATCACCGAAGATATTTCTCAGTGTTCCTTTGTGATTGTGCCTCGAGCTTTCATTCAGTGGAGATCAACCATGTTCGAGGCCGTCGACCAAATTTCTAAGTGCATTGCAGATGGCATGAAGTACACTGAGCGTGGCTCTAAACCAATTGCCAATATTGTCACCGAGTCATTCATCGACGAAAGCATCAAACACGGTGAAGTGACAGACCCTAGCGATCACAAGGTGATGAAGACGTTTTCGGTATAGCTCGGAGCAGTGTTGCTTAGCAATCGCAGAAGCCCGAGATTGACCCAATACGGGAATTTCGTCACCTTTCAAACCTTGTGACTGGTTCGCAAATACAAATACGTGATGCGCAACCACCTAAGCTATGTGGGTTTGCTATTATGGCATTATTAAGGCTTGTATGTCGAGGTGTTGTTGCTACTGTGTTAAATTAGCAGCCATCGGAGATCCGAGTTCAGCAACTCCTTCCCGATTTGGTGCGCAGTAGGCCTTATCATCAAATTTCATGCACATATATATATTGTGATTGATTTGTCTCATCGGGGTTTCTACTTCAGTACTTTCTATCTATTCGACCCGAGATCTATTTATTAACATTGCAACCTTTCACCACAAATGAATCGCCATCCGTCATCTGAATTTATCTCCGTTGGCCATTCCATTACCGGTGCTATGGGATGGGCTACTGTCATTGCATGCTTAAGTACCTTACAATTTGGTTTCCATTTATCAGTTATCAATTCACCGCTGGGTCCCATGTCATGCCAAGTGAAGTATGAAGGAGATAGCTACGACAATACTTTTTGGGGCCATTATGGCTTTCATCAATGCATACCGATGAGTACTGATCAGATTGGCTGGATAACTGCAATGTTTACCATCGGAGGGTTTGTGGCATCTTTAATCATTGGTTTCAGTTCTATTCCGAGTCAGTTCGGAAGAAAATCAATAAGTGTGGTTAATTCGGTGTTATTTTTCGCCGGGAACGTTAGCATGTTCTGTAGCAATAACGTTGCAGGCCTTAGCTTAGGTAGGTTCCTTACAGGAATGGCAGCTGGTTCGTCCATGGTTATTGCTCCAATTTTAATAAGTGAACTAACACCATTCAATCATCGTGGTTTATTGGGCTCTTTGCTTCAATTCGGTGTTGCCAGTGGAATTTTGGTGGCCCAGTTAGTCGGGATTGCTTGGGCCAATGTGACACAATGGCGTTGGATTTTTGTATTTGGTGCCTTTGTTTCACTTCTGCAATTCTGCATGTTGTTCACCACTGTCGAATCTCCAAAATGGTTGGTTTTGGAACGTGATGCTGTTGATGAGGCTACTCAAATTCTTCATGGTCTTCGTTCTGAGGCCAGAACAGTTAAGCATGAAATTGGCCATTGGAGACGTTTGAGTAGAGGATCTCGTGGCTCATTCGATAAACTGATGACCCCTGCCCAAGCATTATCGGATTCATACAGTGATTCAACAGGATATGGTACTATCAACAACACTGATGAAGCTAATGATGCTAATGATGTCGAAAACGAGAACGAATCCTTGGAATCAGAAACAGCATCTGCGTTTCTCTTTAGCTCTAGGCTCAGCGCTCAAAGACTGGCTGTTTTCATTGTGATGACGGGACAACAACTTTGTGGAATGAATGCAATCACCTTTTATGGGGTTTCTATTCTTCTGTCTGTATTCCCAGGGGCTAATGCCCGTATACTTGCCACGTCGTTTGCCCTCACAAATGCTGTTTCTGCATTTGGGGTATCTCCGTTTGTGGAAAAAATCGGTAGAAGAGTGTTAGTCTTAGTGTCTTTTGCCATTATGGGTTTGTGTGCATGTGTTATAGGATGGGCATATACTAGTCATGAGATGTTGGTTGTTTTAGCATGTTTTGGTTTTATAATTGGTTATTCCATTGGTATCGGTCAATTAGCATTTTTACTTATAAATGAACTTACAGACCATAAGACTGTTGCTGTAGCGCAGTCGTGTGGTCTGGCTCTGAATTGGGCTGCCAATGTGGTCGTTGCTCTGGTTTTTCCAATTTTGCTGGAACGTTTTGGAGGAAACTGGGCTTTTTACGGGTTTGCTGTTATATGTATGATTTATTTTGTATTGGTTGTTATTTCTGTTCCAGAATCACGTAACAAGACCTACGAACAAGTTTGGGGGATTAGTGAAGAAGACCCCAAGTAGTTAATTTTGCATTAGATGATAATTGTCTCACTTAATTATAAAATAAATAATACAATGATTATTACGTCTTATTTACACTCCAGTGCATTTCGACCTGCTCGGTAGTTCAGCACTTTGCACAGGGTCCGACTCATCATGTCCAAACCGGATAACTCCCATGATAGTCTAAAATACTGGGCCCAGAATTCCAATATAACTTCTGTTTGCTAAATCTAAGTTTACACTGGCATAAGTCAATAACAGCCAAGTGCTTTTATGATTTTTTGTTCATGGGTGCACCTTGAATGAGCTTAACATGGGAAAAGTAAATCCCCACGGAAAAGGTTTTCATTTGCACAGAGACTTACAGGCTTCAACATGAATAGAAGCTACTATCAGAAGTATCAACCAAACCAAGCCTTAAATGGTTTAAGAAGTTGTTTCCAAGGACATTCTACTTACGGTTCGAAATCCCAATCTTATGCATGTCTTCGACGCGATTATAAGCCTCCATCTGAACAAGTTGAATGCAGGAGATACATCACGTCAAAAAAGGGGCTGCCGGAAACAATTGGTAGCTCTAAATTCACATACACGAACATCAATATATATTAGTGATATGAATGATAATTTTAAGAGAGATCTGAAAAATGGGAATTTGCAACAATAATGCATCGTTATGCAATCGATGCGAAAAATCGTACACGCTTCAGCTTTTCTTCTTTTAGACTATATCCTCAACTCGCTTACCCTAGTTCAACCTCTCAAGTACAAATATATAGGTCTAGACTGGAGTCACATCTTTCGTTTGCACCAAAGTCATTACCACATGCCGTTTTCTGGGATATCATTGGCTGCAAAATTATGGCCTTGGCCGATTATATATATGCAGCTGCAGGCACATGTTCCAATTAATTGCAATCTCGATAACCGATTTTCATTAACACGACCATTCTCCTTGCCTAGGCTAGATCATAGCCATCACTAGCCTAGCCGAAACATGGGGGGACACGCGGTCGTGTAGTCACTTTTGTCATCCATCAAATCGGGGTGCATTGTTGGAATTTCAGTTGAATGCATTATATAAAGCGCACTGGAGAACCAAATGAAATAGATAAAGTTTATTTTTCAATAGTGAAAAACTTGGAAAATACATCAATTGCAATAACGAAATGGTCAATTACAAAACTTGGTTAAAGGAGCTTGACGACGATACCAGACTTACTACTCTTGCTATTCCTGGTACTCACAATTCTGCTGCTTGTCATACTGCCCTTCCATCTGTTCAATGTCAAGGAGAATCTGTTACTGATCAATTGGAACACGGAGTCCGTTTTTTGGATATCAGAGCTGGTAAACAATTCTTAAAGGAAGGTGATGAAGCTAAAGATTTGCAAGTTATCCACGGTAAATTCCCAGTTAGAATTCCTTTCCCTCGTCTTTTAAAAGATACTTTAGATGAAGTCTATGATTTCTTAAAGGACAACAAAAGTGAGACCGTTATTGTTTCTTTAAAACAAGAAGGTACCGATGACTGGAATAATGATAAGGATGAGTTTGCCAATTGTATTTGGGACAAGTACGTCAATAAGAATAAGGACAAATGGTACTTGGGTACTAACTTACCAAAATTGGGAGACTGTCGTGGTAAGGCCATCTTATTCAGAAGATTTGGTGTCAATGACAGTAAGAAGAAAGAACACTTTGGATTTGATGCTTCTACCTGGAAGTATAACACTACAGAAGATGACAGAGGTAAATTTGTTGTTCAAGACTACTGTGAAATTCAAAAGGCCGATGACGTTGAAAAGAAAATTGGTTACGTCAAGGATCTCGCCAAGAAGGCTAAGGACTACACCAAAGATCATGACGACAAATTGTACGTCAACTTCACTTCTGGTTCTAACTTCTTTGACCACGACTGTTGGCCACAACAGGTGGCTGAAGCCATGACTAAGGGTGGTGTTGAAAAGAGTTTCGCCAAGGGTTGTGGTATCATTGTGTTAGACTACGTGGAATCCGATGACTGGAAATTGGCCAAATCTCTTGTTGACAAGAACTTCTAATTTCTTTAATAGCAAATTATAGTGTCTTATATAGTCAAATTATAGCTGCAAAAGTAATGCGCTTCGTTCTTCTGAAATCTGTAACTCCAAAAAATCTCTAGTATTCAGATTCCGAGTATCGCACTATGGTTTTCTACGGATTAATACGAAGTTCCCGAATTCAATCAGTCCCGAGGGCAATATGCTCGAGTGTAAGATTTCAGTCAAAGCCAGCATTACCATTCAACGATGAAAAACTTCGGGAGATCATCAATTCATCCAATTTAAGGCCTCTGAAAAGTCCAGAACCGGTACAAATTTCAAAAGATCTAAAAGACAGTATTCCAGTTAAACCAACAAAGGCACCTCCTTTATTGAACGACCAAGTGAAAAACATTGCCAGTGAGACACTAGTAAATGATCCGTCGCTCCCTTCTCGCCAGGAAGAAATACGAAGTGAAATAACTAAGAAACTAGAGAAATACTTGGATTCATTGCAATCCACCATATTCAAGGCAACTAGAACCTTAAATGACGTGACGGGATATTCTGCTATTGAGAAATTGAAGGATTCGGTAGATAGTCTTGAAATTGAGTTAAAAGATGCTAAGGAACACGTCAAGGACTGTAAAAAGGCATATGGACAAGCGGTGCAACGTCGTTCGGCATTGCAAAAAGAAATGAACGACTTACTCACCAGGAAACACAATTGGAGCTCAGAAGATCTTGAAAGCTTCACTAGTTTGTACAGAAATGATCATGCGTACCAACAGGAAGAGGTGAACGCCGAGTCAGAATTGAATAAGGCCGAGCAAATGGCTGATGCCATACAGTTGAAATTGACTCAACTGATTCTCTCTAGGTACCACGAAGAGCAAATATGGTCGGACAAGATTCGAAGGGCATCAACGTGGGGAACA
This sequence comes from Metahyphopichia silvanorum, assembly GCA_030574095.1. Lineage (NCBI taxonomy): Eukaryota > Fungi > Ascomycota > Pichiomycetes > Serinales > Debaryomycetaceae > Metahyphopichia > Metahyphopichia silvanorum. Next base: position 23,649 of record JAJMEK010000029.1, read on the forward strand.
TGGATTCTTATGGGAATTAATATTTGCTTGTTTGGGGTAGCTACATTCGTTGTTGAGCCTTGGAAGCGTAAGAAGCTTGTAGGAGCATTTGAAGAAAAGGTCAAGACTATGCTACAAGCATCCAAACAACCAGACAACGAAACCAAATCTGTTCCAGCACCCACAGTACCGATATCAGGAGCTGATTCTTCAGTGCATTCGTCAGCATCTATAATTTCATTCGCTACATCCTCAGTGACTGAGTTCTTCACCTCGGTAAAATCCAACCTTATGAGTTTAATGTCTCCCGAAACCTCGACTTTACAACTTACAAAATCGACCTTCACGATATTAGCTGGTTCTGTTGCTTTATCTAGTTGTGTTATTGGCTTTCTATCGTCGTACCTCTTTAAATAGACACTACATATACATCTGCAGCATTAGCGCGAGAGCACCAGCGACATCAACTTGCCCTCACGTCAAACTGGTCCGTCTCAGTGTGTTTATTCATGCCACCAGTAACGGCTTATAAAATATATTCTGGTCCTTAGAAGTCATGGATGCCTTTAGTGTCTTATTTAGTATGTTTCTAAATATTGCAGCCATACTGGGCATGGTTGGCGTGCGCAGGCGAAAAGTTCCACTATATTCTAAAGGTGCCGATTGCTCACACTTACAAAAATCGCCACTGTATCAATTCCACAATATACCATGGAAGAAATTGGAATCTATCCCACCGAGCCCGTATCGCAAGAGAAAGCGCTTCAAATAAAGACACGGGCAGCTTCACTGGTTGAGGAGTCTGATGTTTATCTTAAATTGAAAAAATTAGAGAAAGAATTGGACTTACTACTCTTACAAGAAGATTATATCAAAGATGAACAACGTCATTTAAGAAAAGAACTCGTTAGGGCTCAGGAAGAAGTCAAAAGAATCAAATCGGTACCATTAGTTATTGGACAATTCTTGGAAGCTATTGACGAAAATACAGGGATTGTATCATCAACTACTGGGTCTAATTACGTGGTTAGAATCTTATCAACTTTAGACCGAGAATTATTAAAGCCATCATCTTCAGTAGCTTTACACCGTCATTCAAATGCATTGGTTGATATTCTTCCTCCTGAAGCTGATTCTTCAATTGCTATTGTTGGAGATGAGCAAAAACCCGATGTCACTTACGCCGATGTTGGTGGTTTGGACATGCAAAAACAAGAAATAAGAGAAGCAGTTGAATTACCTTTGACTCAAGGTGACTTATATTCCCAGATTGGTATTGATCCTCCTCGTGGTGTCCTTCTTTATGGTCCTCCTGGTACCGGTAAAACAATGTTGGTTAAGGCGGTTGCCAATTCCACCACTGCATCATTTATAAGAATAAATGGATCTGAATTCGTCCAAAAATATCTTGGTGAAGGTCCAAGAATGGTCCGTGATGTTTTCCGTCTTGCCAGAGAAAATGCTCCTTCTATTATTTTTATAGATGAAATCGATGCCATTGCTACTAAGAGATTTGATGCCCAAACTGGTGCTGATAGGGAAGTCCAACGTATTTTATTAGAATTATTGAATCAAATGGATGGTTTCGATCAACAATCTACAGTTAAAGTTATAATGGCAACTAACAGAGCAGATACTTTGGATCCTGCTTTATTAAGACCTGGTAGATTGGATCGTAAAATTGAATTCCCTTCTTTAAAAGATAGAAGAGAAAGAAGATTAATCTTTTCTGCTGTAGCATCAAAAATGGCATTGGCTCCAGAAGCAGATTTGGATTCATTGATTACTAGAAATGACCCATTATCTGGGGCTGTTATAGCCGCTATTATGCAAGAAGCTGGTTTAAGAGCTGTAAGGAAAAACAGATACATGATTCTACAAAGTGACTTAGAAGAAGCCTATACTTCTCAAGTTAAGACTGGTAGTGAACAGGACAAGTTTGATTTCTATAAATAATGTATATTTAATGGTACGTCTACTCAATTTCTTAAAGAATTTCGTAGATACCTAATCCCAATTTTATATTAGTTATATCTAAATGATCCATATCAATATGGTAGTCATATGACCAGATCGATTGAATGTTAAAAGTTGAGTCATCAAAAAGGTCAATTGCATTTTTAGGTGTAATTAAGAACACTTTATGTTTCTGGATTGATTTGAATAAAGAAGGCAAATAAGATTTTGAGTTGGAGTTCTTGAAGTGTTCAATTGTCTTGATTATTTCGTCAAAATCAGCACCCATTGCGTCAACCACAAAATTGGATTTCGATGTATCAAGTTCGAGATTATTTAGAGACAATACTTGGGTGCTGTTTGAAGTGTCTCCCATTATCCAGAGGGGAGGAGAATACGTTCTCCACCATATTTGAACGCTTGAACCGTCGTTCAAGTGGTCATGAAAGTAGTCACAAGCAGGTATAACACCACTTTGATGATAGACACCCATAAGAATGCAAAGTATCCCATTGAATACGTACCAAGCAGTTATAGTGAAATTTGTAATTTTTTTCTTGGTGTCAGTGGTTGCTTCACCGAGATCAAAGCAACTGCAAAGTAAGGGCACAACAGGAATCAAGAATCTTAGCTCTTGGTGTGGAATCACAGAAAGAGTCAAAAGTCCACTGGCTGCACTCAAAAATGGAGTGCTTTTTTTGTACCTGTTGCTAAAGAGAAAGATCAAGCCAGGGCCAAATATTTGAGGCATGTTAACCAAAACGTGAGTCCATTTTGGGTGAATCCCATGGTGACTTAAATTTGAGTAGTTAGAATTGTAAATTAAGTTATTCCATGGGGTTATGGTATAGTTTGATATACTGAATGGATCATTTTTGATCGACGAGATGTCAGAGTCCACAAGAACAAACGCATAACAGGTGAGTACAAATGGGATAATTAAAGAGACCAATGACAAAGGCTTCATCCAGATAAATTTCATAAGGAACCATGATGGTATCAACAAAAATGATGGAAACGTGACTCGATTGAAGATTCCAAAAGCACATACGAACGCCAACAAAACCAATTTCTGCCAGTTGGAGGAATTATTAGATATCTCTGGATTTTCATTCAAGAACCGGCATTCGTCTATAATGTAAATGGCCACAACAAGTAGAACTGTTTCGGTACTGTTAGAAAACCCATGGGTTTGGTGAACTAAAGTAATATAGCTTACCAGTGTAAAGAAAATGGCTTTGATTCTTTCTTGCTTGGTAGGAAGCATCTTGTACAAGCAATAATCAGTTATTAACCAGCCCCAAATCATATTGAACACTCTAACTAAGTACCATATTTGAAGTGGGCGAATCTGAATTCCAAACCATTTGATAGCAAATAAAATTGGGCCGTAGATCAAGTAAAGCGGAGCCATACTTCGGGCTGGATCAGAAGTAGTAAATTCCCAAGGTTCATTAACGCTGTATCCAAGAATTCTGCCACAGATTACTTCAAAACTTTGGAAATGTTCATCAGGATGAATATAGGAGTTGGAAGTGGCGAACACAAATCGAAGACCTATAGTAAGAAAGTATATATACCTCCAATTGGGCTGAATCATTGGTGATAAATTAATACGAAGATTCTCATCGTATGGAAAACGTGCATACGTAAACTATTGGGTGCGAAATATACAAGTAATGTACAAAGGTCTATTTAGTGTCCACTTCCACATCGCTGAGTCCTTCGAGGTCCATGATATCTTGAGCATCTGAATCCCCGTCTTCATCTCCATCTTCTTCTCCGCTTTCTTCTTCCTCGAAATCATCGTGAAAGTCACCATTCTCCAACATCTCTTCGTCACTATCAGAAAGTTCTCCATTAAATCTGGCATCCTCAACTTCCTCAATATACTCAACTTCATCTTCGTTGTCTTCTCCATTAAACTGTTGAGCAGCTCCGGTAGTTATTATCTCTCTTTTAAGTTCAACCTGGTTATATAAAAGGTTAAGTCTTCCTTGTAGTTCCAATAGTCTTGGTAAAGTAGTGGCCTTTTTATTTAAAATGGCATGCAAATTGGCAAGTTTACCGTGAAGATTAGGTAACGATGACACAACACCTCCATGTATAATGATGATCCACTTTAGCCAGAAATTTAATTGGTCGAATCTTGATGCTTGACGAGTGATTCTTTCAGCTAATCTGTCCAATAAAATAACGGCTAATGATGGATCCAACTTAGAAATGGTTTCCTGAACAACATTAGAGTCACGGTTAGCTAACACTGTTTCCAATAACCCATGATCATTGTTCTTTAACGATTGAGAAAGAACAATAGCCAAAGAGTTTCCTCCGCTCCATTTCTTCTTGGGTTGTTTTCTAGAACTTTGTTTGCCATCATTATTAAGTTTTTCAAGTTTATCTGCTAAGGATTCTTCTTCTTCTTCCTCCTCATCTTCTTCACCAATATCCTGAAGGTTATTACCATCTGAAATAACCGCATTAGTTTCCTTATAATGGGTAACACTAGCAATATCGTGGCCTTTTTCCGTATGACTAACCCCACCTAGCGTTGGAGCAGGTATTTCAATGGTTTTGTCCTTCGTGAAAAAGAATTCACCATTAGACTCGTCCAACCACTTAGTAGAATCACAGTACGAAATGTTTCCATTTTCGAGCCAAGTATAGAGGAGGGAATTTGAGTAAATAGAGATAGCATTGATCGTCAAATTTGCATCTGAAGGATTTTTAATTTCAACTTTAGGTCTTGATAATAACACAGTACCATTTGGTGAACGGGAAGTTACGTTGCTTTGATGTCTTCTTTTCTTTTTGGATTGGGCTTGTGATTCATCAACTGGTGCTTGAAGAGGATTGTTAAACACCTCTAATTTTCCTGTTTCATTAATGACCACCAAAACACTGGTATTTTCGGTTGTTTGACCGAATGAAATCGATGATACCGCAGAAGAGGATACAAACACAGATTTGGTAGCACCAGTTGCAAGCGAATACAAGTTCATGAATCTGTCACCCTTGGCTGCAGTTAAGAATAAGTCTCCATCATTAGTGATTGGTTGGATGGTATGTATAGGCTGAACATGGGCAGGAAATGTTCTTGCAATTTCCTGGGATTTAACATTTATTACATAGACTGAATGGGAACCCACTAAAAGATGAGGTTCATCTTGGAATAAAATGGAATTGATCTTGGTGACGGGATCATTTGAAGATTCTATAAGATCATAAAGAGCAAAAGTATTAATTAATGTGAAATTTGTAACGTCCCATTGATAAATATGGCCGCCTATATCTGAACTCCATGCAGTAGAAGTGAGAGTGGAGTAATGAAAATCGGTTATTGCTTGATTTTTTGGGGTTGAAAGTTCGGCAACAATGGAGTTCACTAATGGAGAATACACCAATATAGATCCATTGGTCAAACAGATAGCAATTAATAGTTGTTGATGAATATTGATCCATGATATTGCTGATATTTTAGCACTGGATTCAAGATTGAAAGAAGAATTTAATGCAGTTTGAGAAGGGTTCACCGATTGGACTTTCACTTGGTGGGTATCCAAAGCCACCACGACAGATGCGAGGTAAGTATTTGACGGGTCAAATACAGCATGAAGTAAAGGTCCCGACATGGTGATGAGCTTTAAATTCGAGAAATTTTTCAGTTGTGAAAAATGAGATGAGCCGCTGGTGCATGGGTCTGATGCTCCAGGTAAAAATGATAGGCAAGAAACAAGACCAGTCAAATCAAAGAAAAAGCCGTTTGGTCGTATCAAAGCAGCTTGGTAATAGCCAAAATACTCATTCTAACCTGCCCATTGAAGTTTTTCTGATTCAAAGTCCATATTTTCCTTGAAAAACTAGGGTGTACGTCACTAAAGCTTCTCCCATAGTTAACCCAGAATATGGAGTCGTGCCCTGCGCCACGATCTAATCGTCTCTTAACTAACAACAAGCGAGGTTAATCTGATAAACACTTAGGTATTTTCCCAAGTTTCAAGGCATAGCATCATGGTTCTTTGTGGTGGAGGACAAAAAACAAGTATGTTGCGTTATTATGTGTAAATTCAAGTGATATTACAAGATAGCAAGATGTGTACTAACAGCTTTAGTCCAACGTAAAATAGTTATTCTAGGTGATGGTGCCTGTGGTAAAACATCGTTATTGAATGTGTTTACCAGGGGTTATTTCCCTCAGGTTTATGAACCAACTGTATTTGAAAATTACGTTCATGATATTTTCATTGACGGACAATCCGTGCAATTATCATTATGGGACACGGCAGGCCAAGAAGAATTCGATCGGTTGAGATCACTTTCGTATTCCGATACTCATTGTATTATGTTGTGTTTTTCTATTGACTCTCCTGATTCTTTGGAAAATGTTCAATCCAAGTGGGTTGGAGAAATCGCTGATCATTGTGAAGGTGTTAAGTTGGTATTGGTTGCATTAAAATGTGATTTAAGAACTTTAGAAGACGCTGATGATACACCTCCAGCAAACGAAGATGATTATAATCCTTATTCTCGTTCATCTAATCCTTATCAACAACAGAAAAGGCTTATAAGTTATGAAGAAGGATTGGCTGTAGCTAAAAAAGTTGGTGCATTAAGATACTTGGAATGTTCTGCTAAAAAGAATAGAGGAGTTAATGAAGCATTTTCAGAAGCCGCTAGATGTGCTCTTAATGCTAAACCAAAGGGGGCTAATGATAATGAACCCAAGAAAAAAAGTTGTGTGATTATGTGATTATCACAAGTGATTGACTAATAGAGCATAAAAGGTAAAGCGTTATGCTAACCTGATTAATGATCAAAGAAATTATACTCTTCTAATTAAACGATCCGTAAAATCTTTGCATTTCTAGATTAAAATATATATAAGCCCATCAAATTTGTAGAAAGGAACCTCCACAATAGTATTTCGATCTGTTCTGTTTTATCTCTATTGGCCATTGCTCTGGCATTCAGTAGAAAAATTCACCTTTGCTTGAATGGATTCGTTTCTAGTTTAGTTCTTGCCTCCCATATATCTTCGGAGCTTCCACGAGCCTTGTCTTCTAATAGTCTTCTCTTATAAAAGTCTTGAACCTTCTGTCTTCTATCGATTTCTTTAGGAGTTGCCATGGAATCGTCAAGCACGGCGTTGGCATTTGGTTCCGAGAATGAACCATTCCTTATGGCAAACCAGAACTTTTCTCTTTCTCTTTCACATGTTGAATAGCTACCGTATCTATAATAATGTTTAATTTGACCTCCCAATGCAAAGCACAGGAGTAAGTCGTCAAAAGCAGTTAATATGGAAATATCATTGGGAAACGACGAAGAGTTATTTTCATGGATGATCTTGGTTATTTCTTGTCTTTTACTCTGAATCTCTTCAGGGCTGTCTTTGAACAAGTCCCATAGACTTTGAAGTTCTTGATCTTCCTCTTTGGCCATGATGAAGAATGTCGCAAAGAGAAGCTTTTCTAAACCGTTTCTATATTCTCATGAAAATGTCGCACAATATTACCGTACTAATAGGCACCTCCACACCGTGACATCAGCTATTCCATTAGACGGATAACAGCCTGACTTCACATTTAGCACTTATGCAATTATCTAATAGTCAAGGTTTTCAATACAGCCATCAATCCCATTTGCGTCCTTTTTGCTGTTCTTATGTTAGTTGAATGTCTCTACTCAATTGTTATGTGCACGACCCTGTTCTTGACATTGATGAAAAAAAAAGTCGAGCTGAAAAATTATCATTGAATCATGTTTGGCGTATTCAAAGGATTCGGTGCACAGACCAAGATGTGGACGGCAGTTCGTTCATACTCTGTCCTTGGTCACTTGAAGCCAAATGAAGGGGCTGTTACCGGCTACAAAAGACTTGGGAGAGGACCTGCATCTGGTAAAGGTAAAACTTCTGGAAGAGGTCAAAAGGGTCAAAAAGCAAGAGGAAAAGTGCCCAGATTATTTGAAGGTGGACAAACTCCGTTTTGGAAGAGATTTCCAATTGTTGGTTTCAAAAGACCTCATAGAAAAGAATTACATGAAATCAATTTGGAAAGAATTCAAGAGTTCTGGAACACAGGCAGAATCCCATTATCTGAAGGTGAAACCCTTACCATTAAAGTCATGAAGGATTGTGGTTTAATTACAGGTACCATGAAGGACGGAGTTAAGATTCTTTCTAGAACCACTGATATCATCTATAAAGTTCCATTAAATATTGAAGCATCTAAAGCTACCTTATCGGCCATTAAAAAGATTGAAAGTACCGGTAAATCATATACCAGTATCTACCATTCTAAGTTGGGATTAGAGGCTCATATAAACCCAGACAGATTTTACTTAAAGAAAGGATACTTACCTTTACAGGCAAGACCTACGCATAGAAGAGAAATTGAATATTATTCCAATCCTGAAAAGAGGGGGTACTTGTTGAAAGATACCTCTATATTATTGGATCATGTTAATGCCAAGAGTACTATCAAAACCAAAAACACTCAAAACGAATTGGATCAAATGTTTGAAAAAGCTTCTAAGAAGCAACACTCATACGAATCCAAGATTGTTGATTTATAAGAGTTCAAGTATAATAACCAAGTGTAGCATTTGTAAATAGTCTTAATCAATATAAATGTATTGTAATATGAGAAATGATATAAACCTAATGTAGTGAGCAACTATCAGCGTGGTTCATGGGATATCCACGTAGATTTCAAGTAATTTTTCAACTATTTCTTGTAAATCAGTGACCTTGATATCATATTTGTTACCGTTAGAATTAAATTTTCTCAATGCAAATAGGGTTGACTTTCGGGTCATCTGGTAGATTTCTTTTATAGCCACACGTTCATTGGTGCTTATGTTGGTATTCTTAGTTGAAAGTCCCCTCAATCGTAGTCCTGAAAGGATTAACTTATTAACGGCCAGCGTTATTTGTTCATGATTGGTGATAGAAGATGATGGGATTACGTGAGAATTATTCGTTTGTGAAGCCGAAGAAGGTTTCTTTCGTTTACTCTCAAGAACCTTAAGGAATACGTCCTCTTCTGGCTCATTGTCTATGTTTCGGTCATCTTTTATATCAACAAATTGATTAGAATCAGACTCGAATCCAGGGAGTTTTTGCATAACCTCAAACGAGATAACATGGCATTTAACTCCTCCATTGAAGTAGCACACCAAGTACTGCATTTCATTCACCTTGAATAGCAATCCAACAGACAAGTGCCCGACCGACAAATTCAGACTAAAGAATTGTTCTGTTTCCTGATCATTGGAGTAGAGTCTATAAACAGTAGAGGTGAATAAATACACTGGGATTTTTTGATAATCCACATGACAAATGAAGCTGGCATGACTAGGAACAATTTCACTCGTTCCATCTGACCATATCTGACAATCCCGGAGGAGTTTCCCTTGGTTGTTCAACTCCACCACTCCAACTTTGTTCATATCACCAACCTTGAAGATATGGAGTGTGTGCCTGCGAAAAGTTCCTTGTTGCCACAGAGAGCCCATCGAGAAAAAATCACCAGCCAAAATCTACCGTCATCAGAGCTACTTCAATCAATGAGTATTAGCACCCGAGTATATTCTGTGTCCAAAGTATACGCAGACGTCAATAAGTATAAGCCGGCAGAGTACTGGGATTATGAAAATCATAAGATTGAATGGGGAGATATAAAAAACTACGAGATTATAAGTAAGATAGGAAGAGGGAAATACTCCGAAGTTTTCCAGGGCATCAACATAATAAATGAAGAACCATGTGTTATTAAAGTGTTGAAACCTGTTAAAATGAAAAAAATATATCGAGAAGTGAAGATCTTGAAGAATTTAACCGGGGGCCCAAATGTGATTGGACTCTTAGATATTGTCCGAGATGAGCAAATTAAGATCCCAGCACTTATATTTGAAAAGATTAATAATCTTGACTTTAGAGTATTATATCCTAAATTCACTGTAAGTGACATTCAATATTATTTCACTCAGCTTCTTATTGCCTTGGATTATTCTCATTCTATGGGCATCATTCATCGAGATGTTAAACCTCAAAATATCATGATCGATCCAATGAAAAAGAAACTCCGCTTGATTGATTGGGGTTTGGCTGAATTTTATCATGCTGGAATGGATTATAATGTGAGAGTAGCTTCAAGATATCACAAAGGTCCTGAATTATTGGTTAATCTACAACAATACGATTATTCCCTTGATTTGTGGTCAGTTGGATGTATGTTGGCAGCAATCATCTTCAAGAAAGAACCATTTTTCAGAGGCGATTCTAATAATGATCAACTAGTTCAAATTGCCAAGGTTTTAGGAACTAAGGACTTAATGGCTTACGTTAATAAATATGGAATTAAATTGAGTGAAGATTACGATTCAATTTTGGGTGATTATGCAAGAAAGCCTTGGACTACATTCATTCATAATGAAAACCAACATCTAATTAGTAATGAAGTTCTTGACTTGATTGATAAGCTTTTAACTTACGATCATCAGTTAAGACCAACTGCTAAAGAAGCAATGGATCATGCATTTTTCAAATTACGATAATTCAGATTCGAATCATTTTTTCTTCTATGACTTATGATAGACGGAATAGGACCCTTTTAATTTTACTTTGGTGCGTTTATAGAAGTGGTGAAAATGTATTCTTGAAATTTCAGGATGTTTTATCCTCCACAGCATTCAATTAATGATATTTTGCATTTTTTGTAAGAAATTATTTACCCTAAGACGTTACAGTATTTATCGTAAGAACTCATCCAATCCCAAAACCACCATTTATCTGTTGACGTACCTTATTCTGTGTATAGTACAATATATTAAAAAAAGTTTAATTTTTGCACCTTGGTGTATTTGCTCTAGCCAAATTTTCCATTTTCATTGCAAGCCTCGAGTTTTAAACTATTTTGCATTGATTCCACACTAAATCCACAAAACTATAATTTGTAAAATTATCGAGCACATTGAATTCTGCTAAAGAAGCTTTTCCACTCCAGCCTTGCATTACTTAAGAAGCACATTTCGTAGATACTACCTCTTTTTGTGTTTTGTCGTTATTTGCTTCTTAGGTTTATGAGGGTTTCTGAGCTAAGTCTACTCTCAAGTTTATTTTAAAATTCAGCACATATTTTTTGTAAGAGCCAAATGTGTTATTGCTGTTGAAATTCTCGTGATATTATTCTGAAGCCGATGATTTTAGCTCTGCTGATCTTGTTAGCAGTAATCCACTGTCCTATTCTTTTGTAATTTCTTTTTTGGCTTTCAATATTTGCTGCAAACTCATTATTTTCTGCAGAGAAATCTCAACTCTTCACCCTTTAGTGTCTTCTTTAGTGTCAACAGGAAATGGAAAGGCAACTAGATACACTTTGCCAGAAAAGGAAATTGAATCTGATCTTGCCGAGCTGATTGCAAATCTGTAGTAAGTAGTTCTTTTTTTTGTCTAAGACGAGAATTTCTTTAATGGATACTCTTTCAAGCAACCCTAAATCGCTAAGAATTATTTAAAAAGCCAAATATATGGTGTGGCCGAATTGTCTACGAATTATTCCATTCATGGGAGGCTCTGTTAGGTCTACACTTATGAGTGAGTTTACGAAGCTGTCCTGATAGCTCTATTAGGACAAGTTTTTCCTCCTGTTGGTCTGGATGAATAAAATATGCCTGTATTAGAAATAAAGATTATGGTCTGCTGGGGCTTGTCGTCTAATGTCATAGTAGTATTTATTCACAAACAATTATCTGATCTGCTCAAATTCTGGTATGCTGATCAATATTTTAATGACCTCCTACTTGTTTTTGCAGCAACTTGCAGCCAAATGTATGGAAGAAAAAATTCAGGAATTTTGACCGGCAGGACGTCAAATCACATTTCATTACTCTATAAGGCATTCAGGTACTCTATACAACAGTCTTTTACTCAATTATACTGATACGTACCTTCAAAATCGCAATAAATTCACCTCTCTCACTTGACAGTTTCGGCTATGAAAGGCCTAGAAAAGTCAGTATAAGGCACATTATTATCATTCTTAGTGGTTTAATAGCATATATTTGAAATTGGATATTGAAATCTTATCTTTATTCGCTTTTTTTCCTCATAATCTAATTTCAGGCTCTTTAAAGTTTTTGATCGGCTCAAGATCCACAAACTCAATCTGGCTATGATCTGAAGACGATCTGGTCATTTATTTATGCTTATCTTGACCTATACCTTCCTAAGATTCGTTCACGAGTTTCTAAATCTCCTGCAAGACCCATTTACGAACATTACACAAAATGGTATATAAACAGCTCGATTCCCACTTTTTTTGAATTTTTTATCATCCACCTTAACTCCTCTATCGCTGTCAAATCTTCTCACTGATATCGATCACCTACTAAATATTATATAAATACATAAGTACATATATACAGCCTGCAAACCTAAATCTACTTTTCTAATTTCATCTAAAGAGTTACTGTTTTTTGACTCATTTAGGCTTTTTACGACTCTGATACTATAAAGAAAACATCTATATAGAAAACTAAAGAGTCAAAAAGAACATATTAAAATATTAAAAACCATTTATAAGAAAGTTCGTAAAAGAAAAAACTTCACTCTCCAAAGGATTTATCCAGTTTCGGAACCTTTATTTGTTTGCTTGTGTCTTATTTTATTGCTTTCTTCTCAATTAGCTTTATAACATCGAGACAAGACAAATCTTCATACTATCCTTTTCTCTCTTAGTTCTTTTATCATGGACAATCCTGATACTTCTTCATCAGAATTGTTTGATTTCTTTTTCAATTTCGAGCCTCTGGTACCGGACGCTGCTGAAACAACTAACCCAGGACAGCATGAAGCTATCATGGACTTGAGTTTGGAAGACTTCTTGGGTTTACTTGATTCAGATCCTCCATCAAACGTAGACCAACCAATTTTTTTGACTGATGAAGAAATGGCCTCAATGTTCTTGATGCCTGAAATGTCGAAAGGCCAAGGTCAAGAAAATATTTCAGGCTTGGTTGAATACTCTGACGCCTTTTCCCAGACCACCGCTGGTCAACCAAATATATCTCTTAATGATCTCTCTTTCTTTAACAATTGTTCAGATGCATTATTGTCTGGAAGCCTTGATGTTCCTATGAACGGGTTTACTGACTTGAATGGATTTAATGGATTCAATGGACTTGCTGACCGTCTTTCAAATGCATCAGATCCAATTAAGTCCTCCGAAAATTGCTTTTTGAATCCACCCGATCAAGAACTCTCTGAAAACAACCTTTCCAAAATTTCTTTCGCTAAACTTCTCTATGATTCCACTTATGATGAAGTCCAGTCCTCCCCTTCTACTTTTGAAGAAGAAGAAGATAATTTTTTCTCTAATAGGTACTCTTGGATGACCTCTAATAAAACATCATCTCTTACTGATGTGTCTTCAACTTCAAATAACTGTATTCACCAGAATTGTAAACCCGAAAAACCAAACACGATTGAGCCTCCATGTTTAGATTTGAACAAAGCACCTGGCTTTAAAGTTACTTCTAATATTAGTAGTAGTGCCCTTAGTGATGATACTGGTATTCAATCTTCATCTTCCTCTGATAATCAGCCAATTCCTGATCAGAATAATGGCGTGTCAAACTCTGTTTCTAAATTAAGTCAAGAAACCATGAGTAAGTCAGCACCTGATCAGAACAATGGTGATTATGATTCCAGACAAGAAATGCGTGGTAAGTTCAATGAAATGACCAATACTTCCGTCGTAATAAGAAAGAGGTCTGTTAGTCCATCAGTTCCAAAGGGAAGCTGGAATGCACCACCTGTGATAAGAACTTTTGATTACAGTGATGTGAAAGTTCCCTACACGATTGACAATGTAAATTTGAGAAACACTGCTCGTTCAAAAGTTAGTGAAGAAGCTATCACTCGAAACAAACAAAATCTTCAATCGCCTCTTCTTAACATCACTCAAGGGAAGTGCGATATTAAAAGGGTGAGACATATCAGGAAGAATCTTGACGCTTTGGCAAATCATGATCCTGATGTTCGCTACGAGCTAAATCCATTCTTTTTACCTCAACATCCTTATCAGCAAGAGTTTACTAGGGTGGAAATGGATCCTAGCAATAAACTCCCCTTCAATTCCACCCGGAGTGGATTATGTCCTTATTGCCCTGATATTGTTTTTCATAATATCAAAAACTCTAGTTATTCTCAGCATATGGCTTGTATGCATGGAGTTTTCCCCGATAATTATTTGACTCCCAATCCTTATGATTTTGGAGTTTATCAGGTTGTGAAGTCAAATCGGGCGAGAAAGACCAAGCCTCACATTCGTAAAAGAGATGGTGTGATTTGCCCTGCTTGTCACTTCATTGTGGAAGCCAATTGTTCTAGAACTACTGCTGGTAACAGACCCTTGACTAATTACTTAAGGCACTTTAAAGATTATCATCGTGTTTCTCTCTTCAAAGACGAAGACGCTACATTTTTCTTTCAAGATATAACTTAAGGCTTTTTCGCAGCCATTGAGATTCGAAAAATGGTTGCAAAATTCTAAAACTTGACAAAAATTCAAAAACCGCAAAAAAATTTTAAAACCAAAAAAATGTAAAAAAATTCTTCCAAGGAGATGTAACACACTTTTTTATATGTTAGCTCTTTGATATCTCTATATTCTCTAATGTATGACCAATTAAACTACTGTAGACTACTATGGTGTTACGGTGTCTCCATGTAGCTGGCATGTTAGAGTTGAACGGTGAGACAACTCCTCAAGTACTCCACACAACTCTGTGCTACTCTACATGAACCTCTACATCATTCTACCCTACTCTATAAACTCGTGTATTCTAATTAAGTTCAAACATCACTATGAATCTTTCTCGCCTCGTGCTAGTTCGCCTTATGGAGAATCTTTCCCTGCGTAATGCATGCTCTTCGGGCGAAGGAGTCGTGGCAGTGAGGCAGTATTTATCTTTGGCGAAAAGTAGCACAAACGCGTTAGACGAGTTTTAACCGTGTTTCACCACAAATACGACACCTAAATACTCTCATTAATGCTGCATTAGCGGTTACTAAGAGTCCCTCGACGCTGGCGGCATTGTTCTTTTGTATACATTTCGAATTGACGGTAAACACTAGAGCAAGGGTTTATATTTTTATTTTGGTGTTTATTTGAATCTAAACCATCGTACTATTTTCTTTCGTTTACCTAATGTCAACTACTTCACCGGCTTGGGTCGAGGCCCAGCATAAAACTATGGTGAGATGGATTAACGCAAAGCTTAACGACCCGGACTTGAAAATCACCGACTTGACGACCGATTTACAAGACGGGTTGGTTCTAATCCGTTTAATCAATAAAATTAATGAAGATGACGCTGACACGTCTTATATCCTTACTCCCATGTATAAAAAGCCTTCATTTAAATTGCAAAAAGTTGAAAATGTCCATGATTTCTTGAAGTTCTGCTCCATCATGTTAAAGATTAACATATGCAACATCAGCTCCGATAATATTGTTGATGGTAATTTGAAGTTAATCCTAGGTTTAATTTGGTCTTTGTTCATTTATTCCACTTCAACTACCTTAAAAGGAATAAGGAACGACAGTTCGTCTTTGATTGAAATAAAGTCCATTCTATTGGAATGGTGTAACAAGATCGTTCACACTAAAGCACTACAGCCAATTTCCAACTTCAATAAAGATTGGTCTTTAGAAATAAATCGTCCTGATCTTATTTTTGGTGCCATTGTTGATTATTATCTTCCCAACTCGTCCGTACCTTATAATGATCTTCTTCAAGGCAAGAAATCACTGAATCTTTACCGGGTTCTTTCTGAAGCTTCCAATTTAGGTATACCTGATTTGGCTGAAGTCGAAGATTTCAATATATTTGTTCCGGACGAGAAATGTATCATTTTTTACGTTTTAGAATGGTTTAAATTTTTTGAACTCAATCAAACTCATTTATCTGAAATCAAAGAAGAGTCCTGGCCAGCTTCTATTTCTGAATCTTGTTCCAGCAACGACGTTATAATTGAATCAATTCTTCAAACGCTTAAACTTAAACATAAGTATGAAACAAATTCACTTAGGTTTTTGAACCAGGTCAATACAAGTATTCTCAAGTTGAAAACCTACCTGGATTATTGCTACGATGATGATCTCATTAACAACATTAACATATTCTTAAATAACTTCCAAAGAGATTATGATGCAGATACGTTGATTCCTGGTGCCTTCCATGATAACTTTTTCAACATCAAACAGTTCCTTGAACAACTTCTAGCATTTTTGAAGGATGTGGAGGATTTCAGAAATGAAGTCAAACCTAAGTTTACTTACTCTGACCTACCAGAACTCAATAAGCTTTATCGGTCAATGAATACTAATTTACGTATTCTTGGAATTGTGGATGTGTACCAACCTCCAAAGTCCTTGGAACTTTCTAATTTGAACGACAAATATGAACAGCTCCTCGGCCAGGAAACTGTATTAATCGGCAAGTTGAACGAAGTCATCAAGAATTTACTTGAAAATTCGATAATGGGAGGTGACTTTAATACGTATCTTGTGATTATGCATCAGAACCTTCAGAATTACAAAATTAACCACTCTGGAGAATCAAATAACTTGATCATTGATTACATATCAAAGTTCGATTATCTTTTAGATGTGACTCATAAGTTGACTTACTACCAAATGAATTTATCCTTAAAGAATCCTCCTTCGGATTTGAAATCATTTGCTACTTCGTTGACCAATGATTTACATGAATGTTCTCCAATAAAAACAGAGTTTGGCGAATCTCCTGTTGAGAGCTTAAGACTAAAGATTTTCAAAGTAATTGATGAGAAAAAGTTGATAAGTACAAATCTTTCATTCAATAGCTGCAAACAGATTGTGGAAGAGATATTAGCAGGTACTGACTCACCCCTGCAACTAGCAACCTCATTTGCGCAAATAATCCCAAGTCGTATTTTAGCTCTTAATAGAAGCGAAAGTGACTTTAACATTCATTATGCATCTGATGAAAGTGACGATGCAAACTCTGTATTTGATGGAATACAACGAAAAATCAGTGATCAGTTAATGGGAAATTGTGACAAAGTGTATGATATGACAGAATTTTTTGATAAACTAGAAAGTGGGTTCAAGGTGTAATTATATTTTATTGGCTGCCTTACGCAGTCTGACGACAGATTTAATTCTTATAACAATGGTGAATCTTGGTACCATTTTAGGTGTATGTATTTAACATGAATTTTCAAATTACTATATCCGTGTAGTCTCGAGCATACTTGAGTATAGGAATCAGGTTCAAGCCGCAAACGAGATTACCTATTATGGAAATCTGGAACCAACATGAGAACGACTAAAAATACTAAGGTTCCAATCCCACTTAAGGTATACCCTCATATTTCATGGATAGCTCTATCATCATTGTATTGGTTTAAAGTAAAGAAAAGATAATGAATGAAACTCTTCACTCAATCGGGTATATTTTTTATATGAAGCGGAAGCATTGCATACTAAAGATAGGGCACCATTTTGAGTATGTAATTCTTTTTATTTCTTTCATTATCTCATATGCATATACTTCCCTTCTGCACAAACTTCGAGAGACCAATATACAAAACGTATCTTTATTCTACGAATTAAAAGACAAGGTTTGTGCCAGGAAGATAACCCCTTGGTACATGAGCTGATGCGTATGAATTATTGATTTATTCACACGACCAGATATAAAGGATTTTCCAGGAAGTCTGAGTAGAAGAAGCTTTTTCACTCTTGGTAAAACTTAGATTATTTACCTAAAACTTCACCAATTTTAACTAAGCATCCTTTAAATGTCAGAGTCCAATTTGGAAGAACCTTTGACCTCCACTGTGAGACCAGCTACAGATGCGTTACTCACCATTCGTATAATAAAGTCATTTCCTTATCGAAATGTAAAAAATCACATCGTCAAGTCCATAAACTTAAAAGAAACAACCCCAAGGCAGTTATTTGAGAGCATTCGTAAAGTTATAGATACTACTGGGGCTCTCAGGCCATACCGAAACGTGGAATATGATACAATCAAAGTCTATACTCATGCTCACGGAACGAAGTCTATGAATCTTGTCATTAACATGGAAAATGATGACTATTGGGTACTTTACTGCAACGACGATTCAAATAGTGTTCCTGGAGATAACAAGAGCTTATGGGAATTACTGGTTGAGAATGAGACAGAATTAAGCGTCTTCAAATGGGCTGACTATGTTGAATTCAAAAAGAATCCTGAAGAGAAATGGATATAGGTTTCCCACAAGCATTTCGTGGAAACCTTTAAGCATTAAGTAGTTTTCTAGCCTGGGACAAGCTAGTCTTTTGATATTCTTGAATATGTTCAATTCTATACTTAGGGTAACTTGGGTCTTGTTTCTCATCTACATAGCTGTATATACCAAAATTTAGTCCAATTTAACATTATCTTACCTGATACTCATTGAAACCATTCTAAATTAGAATTCATTGTCTTTTTCAGCTAACAATCTTATTATGAGTCTTTGTGGTACAATCCTTTGATAAAGCTGTATTCTGGTCGCACATACATTTTTGGTTTGCATATTGAAAGGCCTTTCTTCACCTTATACTTGAATTTAGACCACTGCTTTTTATAATGTGTGGGATACTTCTAAGCATAAGTAATGCGAGTGATAAAGTCTCCCCACCTATCCAATTCGAAGGAAAACTCTCAAAGTATGCAGATGTCGAGTTTTACGAAACTGAAGATACCATTGAGATCTCATCGCTTCTCATCGGGCCCAATTTAGAACAAGACTTGGTTCTTTCTGATGTTGACCACCTGAAGCTTCAAAACCTAGAACGTTTAAGAGAACTTAATGCCCGCTTATTGATACTCGGGAATAATGTCAAGAAAAGCGCTACTGAGGAATTTCGATTGCAAGTTCAGGAGATCGAAAACGAAATAAAGTCCATCGTTCAAAGCGATGCGAAACAAGCGCCAACAGAAGGTATATCTGAGGGTACCCTTACTTCTTTGGTAAGTAGAATAGCATGTAGGGGACCTGATTACGTGAAATATGAACGGTTTGCATATGAAAAGTTCGATGTTCAGATGTTCCTGTCCATTCTTTCTTTAAGGCAGCCGTTCAGTAAACAACCAATTGAAGAAAGTGGTTTTATATTACAATTTAATGGTGAGTTATATAACTCAGAATGTTTGCATTATAATGATACCACTTATATTATGGATAGGCTTACTCACAGAGCAACACTAATGAATAGAAGTGAGGCCGTCCTCAAAACTATCACTGAGCTATCAGGGGAGTTTGCTTTTGTCATATTTGATAAGAAGTCAAATAAAGTCTATTTTGGAAAAGACTTTGTGGGTAAACGATCACTATTGTACTCATTGGATTCAAAAGGTCTAGTTGTATCATCTTTGACACCTGTGGACAATTCTAAGGAAAACTATCGGGAATGCAAAGGAGAAGAAATAATGATATATGATCTTGGCAGCAAGGAACTTAATTCTATTAACTATAAGGATTTGTGGTCTCTCTGGGATTGCGATGAAAAGATTAATTTCACTTGCTCTGACTCAATGTATCAAGATACTGATTTTTCCCCCAAAGTTCATGATCTTTTTGAAAAACTAAATACGGCTTGCATCTTAAGACAGGAGACTATTCATCCGTTGCATATACGACAATCTGGCGGATCAAATCTTGGTATATTATTCAGTGGGGGTCTCGACTGTACAGTAATTGCTGGATTATCGAGTTCATACATGAAAAATCTAGAAGAACCATGTTCAATTGATTTGATGACCGTGGGTTTCGAAAATCCTCGAACGAAAATGGCAGCACATGAGTCTCCTGATAGAAAGTTAAGTAAGAAATCATGGTTCTATTTGTCCCAAAAATATAATACTAAAAATTTTAAGATCCGATTAGTTGAAATAGATGTGGATTACAAGAGCTGGTTGGAGCACAGAAAAAGAGTGGAGAAGCTCATGTTTCCTACTAAGACAGAAATGGATTTGTCGATTGCAATTGCGTTTTATTTTGCTAGCAGGGCTGAAAATTGTACAATGATAGAACTCATTGAAGATAGTAAGAGAGTATCTTGGGAAGAATTTAGTAAGAATGAATCATCATTTGTTGAAGTTTCTAAGGACTACACATCCCAAGCTAAAGTTTTATTTTCTGGTTTGGGAGCCGATGAATTGTTTGCTGGATATTCGAGACATGAAGCAATATTCAATGATATCGAAATAGATGCGAATGAAGAGCAACTTCGTGAAAAGTACAAGGAGCTATCTTCATCTCTCAATTATGATATCCAAGTGATTTATACAAGAAACCTTGGTAGAGATGATAGGGTGATTTCCTCTTGGGGAAAAGAATTAAGGTATCCATACTTGGACAATAAGGTGATAAACCATGTAATAAATAATATTGAACCTAATCTAAAACTAAAATTTCAGTGGGAACTAAAGACATCCAAGAAAGATAAGGTTGGTAAAATGGTCAAGGTGTATTCACGAAAATGGATTTTGCGAGAACTAGCAGAATATATAGGTTTGGATTGGGTTAAAGATGAAATGAAAAGAGCGATTCAGTTCGGAGCTAAAAGCGCTAAATTGGAAATTGGTCAAAGCAAAGCCAAAGGAACTGACATTCTTTCATGATTGCTTACAATTGTTTGTTCTGCAATTCGTGGACCCATTTTGGTTCAATTACCAAACATTCACATTCAGTGAGAAGATTTTCCTTAGACTCAATCAGGGCAATAATATCTTCGCTTCCTGAAAAGTCCTGTTTCATAACTTCTTCCAAATTATATACCAACCCTCTTACATAGCATTTTCTACCTGATTTCCGAATAATTTCACACTTGATAACAACATAGCTATTAATGTAGCACGGCTTCTTATAGTTAATATTCAAATTAGCAGTGACTCCTTTCTTGGAATGAAAGTTTTGGAATGCCAAGCGACATGTGATCTCGTCTAGTATGGTTGCCAATAATCCTCCGTGTATAATCTTTTGATGTCCTGAAAGTTTGTGCCCTAAATGGAAAAATGTATAACTGCAATTACTCTCAGTTTGGCCGATAGAGTCGATATCTCGATACTCGGAAAGAAACTTGTCGTCGACCAAGTACAACGAGTTACTTCTGAAATTAATTTTATTCTCTCCAATCAAGGTATCTCCAGTCAATATTGGCCATATATTTTCTTGGATCAACGAACTGTGGGTATTTGTCTCAGAATGCTTAGAATAAAGCTTCTGATAAGCTAAGTAAATCGGGTGAGATACAAAAGTACGTTTAATGGACTCAAGAGTTGACTCTCCTTCTGCTTGTTTGGGAAGGTTTGTCATGCTGCTACTGGATGAGTTCACAAGGGTTTGAGCTTCTTGAACATCCTCTGTCATGATAAAGAAAATGATACGATGAATATTTCTTTTTTTCTTGAAGTTCCGATGTGCCGTGGATATTGGCATTTTGTGGGGTTAAGAGCGGGACATGGTTGGTGCTTATGTAATAATCACTTATCAACGTTGCAATCCATACGATTCAACATTAATCTACATTTTATTGAAAACAAGTAATTTCATAAACTAAATCTTAATAATTCTTGTGGACTGTCCACTAAACTGCTTTAATTAGAGCTAAAGTATCTCCAGGACTCACCACGTCACCTTCTTCTACAATAACCTCTAGGATTTCATATGACTTCGAACTACCATTCTTTGCACCTTCATCTTCATCTTCATCGTCACTATCATCTTCATTGATTGCCTTGACTGCTATCTCCATTTTCATCGATTCTAAAATAATAAGAACGTCGTCATCTGTAACCTTTGATCCAACCTTATAGTTGATCTTGAAGATATTTGCAGCCATGCTAGACATCACCTTGATTGTGAATTCATCATTCAAGATGCTGTTCTTCTTAGGAACTTTAGCTGCCTCTTTCGCCTTACTTATCTCTTCTAGCCATTGTTTCATCATTCTGTCTTCCTCTGCAATAAGCTTTGCCGTGGCTTTATCTTTCTTTTTGTTGAGTTCGATATATTCTTCATTAATTTCGTCTAAGAATTTAACATAGCTTCCGAAATCGAATTCAATTTCCTTACTTTCAATGCGAAGTTTCCCAGTGAGAAGTTTGTTGTTCAATTCCGTTAGTTCTGTCTCGTTGACCTCATAGTACTCAATTTGATCGAAATTATTGAAAAACCATGGATCCCTTGATCTAGCAAATGTATTCCAGCAGAGATCTGGCAATACCATTCCCCATATCATGTAACCTCCAGGGCTATCAATAGAATAAACTGAATGGGCAATTGCACCAGACCCAATTGCTCCTTTAGGTGTGAAAGTTCTAGCTGGGTTGTATTTGCTGGTCTTGAAACGAGTTCTTGGATCAAGATTCACCGATAGGGTATTTGCACATAAGAAAGATACTCCAGTAACAACTTGGGTTTTCCCGATGACTTGATTCTTGAATTCTTCATATGTTTCAATACAATTGGCTTTCATTATATACTTGACGTTATCTGGTAGATAAGGAGCATAAGGTCTTTGCGAATGCATATATCTTTCGATACAGTGCTTCAAGGCTGAATGTTCAAAACAAAGAGGAAGTTTATAAAGAGTACTTTTAATTTTCAAACCATGAGGAGGGGGAACCTTGGCCTCAAGGTCGATAAGAGTTTTGAGGAGTTTTTCTCTAGAAATCTTTTTAAGATCGAACAAAATTCCCATCCCTCCAGTACCACATTCCAATCTGATGATAGAAGAACTTAATTCAGGATCCTTGTAAATGGCCATTTCAAGAGCTCTTTGACGACCGTTGTTAAGTAAAGTGAATTTTTCAATACCAAAATCTGTCAAAATTAAATTTTCTCCTGCTTGTCTTATCGTAAACTGGGGAATGTCTCCTTGCATTGGCCTGTTATAAAGAATACTTGAATAAAGCTTTTCTGGAGAAGTATCATACTCATCCAATTCATCAATAAATTTTGGATAGTTTCCTCCTGTTTGTATAGATGCTTCTAAATTTGCCAAAAAGGTTTCTCTTTGCTCCATGAGCTTCAATGAATCTTCGTAACTTACTAGTTTGAACTGTATTTTGGCTTTAACTTTTGCTTGACCTGCTTTCCACCAGTCAGCCTTAGTGGGAACCGCAATACAGACAAATCCTGATAAAGTACCACCATCAACTCCAAATAGAGACATGACGCTACCAACCACACTCAAACCACATGTTGGGTAGATATATTCTAAAATGTTACTTGGGTGTGATCCTCCATCCCCACCATTGCTTCTAGAGAACACATCTGAAGGTCCATCAAGTTTGACACATCCTCTATTAGAGTTCAAGTTGACGGAATAAACTGTATTATAGAATTTCTCCAATTTTTCAAGGCTACATATTTCTGAAGAGTCATGCGGTCCTCCGATCATCCTGATAGTCCATGTGTCATTTTCAGTTAACAGATCCAAATCTGGTTTACAATAATCGGGTAATGCAAAACCATATTCAACTTCTTCAATGTGACCTTGACTTTTTATAGTCAAACAATCACCAGGTAAAGTAACTCTACCCTGATGACCTCCAAGATTCAATGTTGGCGTACAACTTTTTGATCCTAAGTAATATGCAACATCTGGAAAACCTCCTTTAACTGCCAAGTATGCTTTAGAACCTTCGCCTGTTGGCTCTCCTATTTTAATGGTGGAGTTTGCGGGAATGGTTATGGCAGTGAACATGGGAAGCTTTTTCTTATTTAATTTGAAACTGTAGCCTCCTCCTGCAAGACATATACATGCAGAAGAATAAAATTTAATGACTGGCCCTTTCATTGTAATTTCAAGGGCTTCTGTCTTTCTATCATTCCCCACAATTAAATTAGCCAACTGTAAAAAGAGTGGATCAACAGGTCCAGAAAGTGGAATACCGGCACTGTATTTCTCTCTTCCTGGTAAGTCTTGAATAGTTGTATAAGCCCCTGGTTGTACGAATTCAAGCAACTTTGCTTGATATTCGAAGTCCTTACTCAAGAAAGAGGTCAAAGTATTACCCAGCTGAAAATTCTTTGATTTCAATATTTCCTCGAGATAATCAATATTGACTGGAGGGCCTTGAATTTTTGTTTTCTGCAATAACTCGATCATGGCTTCAGTGGCTTGTTCTCTATTTGGAGCCCACACCATGACTTTGGCTAACAAAGGATCAAAGTATGGTGATACCTTATTACCCGAAGATACCCAATGATCAACACGAAGCTTACCCTTATCAAGCGTTTTGGGGAATTCAACATAATGTAAAATACCAGGAGAAGGCTGGAAATTTTTAACTGGGTTTTCAGCATATACCCTACATTCTATGGCGTGACCATTAGGAATTGCAAAACCATCTTTAGTATCATAGCATCCCTCGCTCGTTAAAATTGACCATGGTATCCCAACTTCTCCTCTTGATTCATATTCTGCCTGAAGAAGCATTAATTTCATCAAGTCAACATTATAAATCAACTCAGTGATTCCATGTTCAACTTGTAGACGGGTATTCATTTCTAAGAAATAAAATTCACCTGAATCATCATCAACTAAGAATTCTACTGTACCAGCAGACTTATACTTCACTGCAGAAGCCAATTGGATAGCACATTTGCTAAGCATTTTTCTTAGCTCTGTATGACCATAACTTGGTAAAGTAATGAAAGGACTTGGTGCTTCCTCAATAACTTTCTGGTGTCTTCTTTGAATAGAGCATTCCCTCTCTCCAAATGCCAACACTTCACCTTTACCATTTCCAAAAATCTGAATTTCGATATGTCTACCATTTTGAACGTACTTCTCCAAAAAAACTCCAGAGTTTTTGAACAAAGTCTGTCCTCTGGAAACTACCTCTTTCAAGGATGATTTAAGTTCATAGTCATTATAGCAAACCTTAAGGCCCATTCCACCTCCTCCTGCCGTTGACTTTATCATGATAGGATATCCAATTTTTGCAGCATCTTTGAGAGCCTGATCTTCATCTTCAACTAGACCTGCTGAACCAGGAACAACTGGTACATTATTGATCTCAGCTAATTTCCTTGCACTGTGCTTCAATCCAAAAGTTTCAACTGAGTCTGATGATGGCCCAGCAAATATAATTCCATGGGCAGCCAAAGCAGCAGCAAATTCAGAATTTTCTGAAAGAAAACCATACCCAGGAACTACTACATCAGCTTTTGTATCAATTGCGATCTTGACAATTTGTTCAATGTCTATGTATGCAGTAGCACCAGTCCCCTTTAACAAATGGGACTCATCAGCACTTATAACATGGGCTGAATCAGCATCTTCATTACTGAAAATGGCTATAGAATATAAGTCATTTTGTTTGCAGCAATTAATAGTACGACAAGCTATTTCACCTCTATTTGCAACAAGAATTCTCTTAATACTTTTGAATGAAGACATTATATTTTACTAGGAATGTATAGTAATTGTAAAGAAAATAGTAGGTCTAATGGATTTTTTTGTTCAATTACTGGTAATTATTAATCGACTTTACACCTGTTTTATCAGGAAAAGGCTGCCTTTCCCAAAGCGGAAACTTTAAACCCGCCAAAGTATAGCGATAAGAGAAGTAAACTTCCGAAGCTTTTTTTTTTAAAGGCATGCAATATGATCTAATCCTTATCAACGATATAAATAATTGTTAGTAGGAAATAAACATCTTTTTACTATTCTTACATTTCTCAATCACTAGAAATGACTACTGATATCAAAAAAGACCCAAAAGCTGTCACTCCAGAATCATTATCTGGAAGTAGCAAAGATAATACTGAAATCCTTGTCAGACATGAGATCAATGTCGATATGGGTGAAGGATTCGGACCTTGGAAAATGGGACCAGACGACGATATTATGCCATTAATTGATAGGGCTAACATTGCATGTGGAGGACATGCTGGAGATGCAAAAATTATGGAGCATACTGTCAAAATGGCTAAGAAATATGGGGTCAAATGCGGAGCCCATGTTGGATTACCTGATAAAGAAGGATTTGGTAGAAGAATTTGGTTAATTGAGCCAGAAGATATCTACAGAATGGTTCTTTATCAAACTGGTGCTCTTAAAGCCTTTCTTGACGCAGAAGGAGTAGAGTTGTCTCATATTAAACCACATGGTGAATTATACTTTTACGTTGAAAGGGATGAAAATATTATGAGAGCAGTTATAAGAGCCGCTAAAGTGTTTGGAGTCCCAGTGGTGGCCTCTAAAAGTGCAAGATACGAGAGCGTTGCAAAAGAAAGTGGAATTCAATTCATTCAAGAATTCTATCCTGATTTGAATTACACTCCAGAAGGAACATTGTGCAGAATTAAAGCTGGTCCAAAAAGTCTTAAAACTCCTGAAATTCTTGGTAATCAAATTTTGCAAGCTGGATTAGCGGATCAAGTAGTTGACATTGAAGACACTACTTTAAATCTTGGATTTGAAGGAAGTAAGATCAGCTTTTGTCTCCATTCCGATATGCCAACAGCCTTGGATAACGTTAAAGCCGCTAGAAAAGCGGTTGATGCACTCAACAAGGCGAAAGGCTTTACGATAAAAGAATAAGTATAGAAAGATGAATTATATGGAATTCTTTGACTTCCTGTTGCGTTTATCGCATCGCGTATGCAGTCAAGACGGTAACGTGCGTCTGATGCGCCGATAAGATTGGTGACAGGATGGGGTAGAATACTCCTTGTTTTATCACTAATACATACTTTTGAATAACCAAATATACAATGATTAAAGCTACCAAGCGCTTAGCTCAATTCAGGGAAATATTAGTACGTAATATCAGTCACCACGGAAAGTTATGCCTTTTTCGGAAACCTGGAAGCTATAATCTACCGTAACGGTTAGTTAGCGGTAAATGTCTTTATCAATAACCCGCTAGTACTTTTCAAATACAATTTCACAGGTAGATTTTACTTGAATGTTCTTCACCGTTTCCTAATTGGTTTGTAATCCTAGTTGGCGCTTAGCAAGATAGTCTGATACATATGTCCTGATAATAGAGGTGTATATTATTATCTCCTGCATATCCTGCAAGAGGAATTACCGTTTTTTGCAACACGTTATTGTGCCTATTCCGAATTCCATGATACCAAGAAGCCGTGTAGATAAGAGCCACTACGATATACTTATTGAATCTGTTGCGCATATAAATGAGGTTTACTTTGGCAACTCGATCTTAGGCTTTATCTATAAGAAGATAATAAGAAGAAATGACAACTGTTGAAGTGTATAGTCCAGGAGTTGGATATGGTTTTATAGTTGGATTGGGATTTGGCTTTGCCTTACTTATGGTGGCTATTTCTACAATGCTTAAGAAGTTTAATAAAGAAATTCAAGATTCTGAAATGCTTTTGACTGCTAAAAGAAGTATCAAGTGGAGTCTTATTGCCTCAGGTGTTATTAGTAACTGGACAATCGGAAGTACCCTTCTTCTCTCAGCCACGGGAGCATATCAAATTGGAGTAGCAGGATCATATTGGTATGGTGCTGGAGCTTGTGTTCAAGTTATCATTTATTGTATTCTTGCCATTGAAATAAAAAGAAAGGCACCAAATACACATACTTTTCAAGAGATGGTGAAGTACAGATTCGGTACCACCACTCATATAATTAGTACTATTTACTCATTTATTCAAATGCTTGCATATGTCACTAATTTGTTGATTAATGGCTCTAGTATTTTCAGTCAATTCACTGGTATGAATAGAGATGCTGCTACTGTTCTTTTTCCAATCGGAGTTGTAATCTATAGTATGATTGGTGGTATTAAGGCCACCTTCATTACAGATTACACTCATGTTGTTATCATTTACGTATTAATGTTAATTTTCATGTTTAAGACTTATGCTACTAGTGAAGTTTTGGGTTCTCCAGATAAATTATATGACTTGTTAGTTGAAGCGGCAATTAAAAAGCCTGTTGAAGGTAATCAAGACGGGAGTTATGTTACCATGAGATCTGTTCAGGGGGGTTTATTTGGATTAGTTCTTATCGGAGCCGGTTTCGCCCCCATGACTACTTCTTCATTCTGCCAAAAAGCTATCAGTGCAGAAAAGCCTCTTTGGGGTTACGTTATTGGAGGTTTAGCCTGGTTCACGATTCCTTTTTGTTTAGCTACCACCCTTGGTTTAGCATGTGTCGGATTAGAACTCACTCCTTCCTTCCCAACTTACCCTAACCCATTGTCAACTGAAGAAATCTCTGCTGGATTGGTCATGCCTTTTGCTGCTGAAGCTATCATGGGAAAGCATGGTATTGCCATGGTCTTGTTGATGGTTTTCATGGCTGTTACAGCTGCTTTCTCATCTGAATTGATGGGTGTATCAGCTTTGTTCACTCATGATATCTTCAAGACTTATATTAATCCTCAAGCTAAGGGTGCAAGTCTTGTCAGAGCAGCAGATGGAGCTGTGGTTGTCTTTGCATGTCTTACCGTTGGTCTTGGAATAGGTTTGGCACATGCTGGATTTGATGTCTCTTTTATTACCAAAGTTTCAGGAATTATTGTTAACGTCAATGTATTCCCTATGTTTTGTCTTCTTTTTTGGAAAAAAATGTCAGCCCTTGCTTATTCTGTTGGTACTATTTTCAGTACTTGCGTTGCATTGGCTGTTTGGTTTGGATATGCTGTTCATCAGTCAGGATATATTAGTTTGACCACCCTAGATACTAATGAAGCTCTAGCTGCTGGTAATATGATCGCTATTGGGGCTCCCATTATATTTTGTCCAATATTGGTTATGATTAAGCCTGATAATTTTGACTGGAATGTCTTCCTCGAAATAAAGCAGGATGATAATCAAGAGTTCGACAAAGAGCAAGGGTTGGAAAATGT
Source organism: Metahyphopichia silvanorum (assembly GCA_030574095.1). Taxonomy (NCBI): domain Eukaryota; kingdom Fungi; phylum Ascomycota; class Pichiomycetes; order Serinales; family Debaryomycetaceae; genus Metahyphopichia; species Metahyphopichia silvanorum. The sequence goes on from JAJMEK010000029.1 coordinate 52,512, forward strand.
ATTATCAGGTGAAGAAGCGACAGAGCTAGCCTTGATCAAGCATGAGAACCAAAAACAAGAGTTTAATAGACACAGGTATTTGGCTTTTGGTGTCTGTACTTTGTTTGTTCTTTTTTTCCTCCTCTTATTCCCCATCCCAATGTATGGTGCCAAATACGTATTTAGCAAAACTTTCTTTAGAGGTTGGATCGTGGTGATGTTTATCTGGGGATTATGGGCCTCTATTACTATAACTTTAGGGCCATTAATTCAAGGTAGACATACTATCTGGAAATTCATCACTTATTTAACCGGTATGAAAAAAGTACCAGGGGGCAAAGTTTACTATGATGAGGCGGTTGATACTGTAAGTGACGAGGATAAAACTAATGTGAACGTATCAGTGAAGGAAAAATAATTCTATAATCAGTTGTATTAATTTATATAATAATAAACAAGAGTACTTCAAGACTTCTTCAATTATAATTGACCTAACATATTTTTAATGGTAATTGCAGCCATTTTGCGATTTTGTTAATTTTGTCAATTTTTTTCTGTTTCCGGTAATTTTTACCTCAAGCTTACATAAATACAAATATATTTGCAGTCAAACTGTGAAAATGCAAAATTTGTACTTTTTGATGAATTATCAGCGATATTGTAAAAAATAGTATTATTGTTAAAACTAGTGAATTCATGCATAATTCTAAATAAGATGTTAAATAAGATCAAGAAGGTCATCCTTAGGTCTATTATTGATAGGTTTGGACCCTGTTCCAGTCGGCGTTAACACTAAATTAGAGTTGAATCCAGGGGGATAATTTTTAGAAGCAACATTATGATTATTTACAGGGGCAATTGAGGTGATAGAAGATACTTTAGAAGCTTCGGTTCCCCAATCAATTGACGTGGGTGATGCCTCTTGAAAATTACTAAATTCATCATCATTTGCTTTACTTCTCTGATCCCATGTTTTATTCAAAGTATTCATCAAGTTGTTTTGGTTCACGTCTGTTGCTCCAAAACTTAATGGGCTCTTTGGCTTTTTTTGTTCACTCAAGCTTAATGGTTTAGTTGAAGGCCTAGCAGTTGAAGAAGGAGTGAGTGGCTTGTTAGACGGTGAGCGTCTCGTCTGAATTCCCGAGTTTTGAACAGGTTCCATTGGAAGTACCTTAGGCGCTTGCCTAACTTCTTTAGGCTTTATTTTTTGAGTGTTGACTAATGAGTTAAAACTGTTATCAGGTAAGTCTGAGCCTTCGGGAAGGGACTCAAGTTTTTTATTTACCAAAACTGCCTGAATTGATGTGATTGTCAGCATGAATCTCTTGAATTCCTGCTGTCCACAATCATTACAGCCAAAAGTTAATTTAAAGCACTGAGATAATATGGTATCTACCAACGAGTCAAGGTCTAATGAGACATGTTCACTCTCAGTTATAACAGCAAATAATTTCAACACTTTTTCAATGATTCTTTTATCCCTACTTTTTAAATTCTGTAAAACAGGAAGTAATTGTTCATTTACAATAATCTTGTCAATAACCTTGTTAACTATTAGCAGCTGGAATGTATCAATAGTTGAAAGTTTTGTCGAAAGTACGGTTGTAGTTTTGAATACTTTACAAAGCAAAGGAAATAAGGTATTCTTTATGTATGGAAAATCAAATTTATCAACAACAATCATTAATTTTGTGAGGTATAAGTCTTGTAGCTTGATTTGATCTGCAGCCAGGTCGGTTTCAAGAGATGAAACAGTCAAGGATAATGTGGCCATTTCTTTCACAATGTTTATAGATTGCTTCTCTTTTAATTTAGACACAAGGATATCCAAATGCAGAATTATCGACAATCTAATCTTCACAGAAGTGCTGATGAGCTTATAAAAGGTTGACTCTTTGATCTTTTTAGGATTAGGAACATCAAATAATTTATCATAAACCTTGTCTTGGAAGGAAAGACCGGACAAATCCTGCCCTATGCTAAGTATCACATCAAGAGAATTTGTAAGAAGCTGATCAATTTCTGGTTCCAATTTTCCAGTTTTCAACACCGCAAGCTCATTAATGATAAGATCAATTAACAAAGGAAGAAGCTTTTGATTTTTAAACCTTTGTGGAAACTGAGAAAGAACATCAGCTTCTAATAGTCCATTTATGAAAATGAGTTTCTCATTAAGAGACTTCGTTGAGAATTCGTCAACAAAAAACATAGCCTTTATGATACTACCATCAAAAAAGTCAGAATCTATGAATTGATCGATGGCTAATCGATCATTAGGATACCTTGCTAACACTTGCATCAACAATGAATATAAAGACTCAGGAACCGACTTAAGAACATACTTCAAATCTGAAGGTCTATGGTTATAAAATTTATTGGCAAACTTTGGGAACTCAGCTTTGTACTCTGAAATGCTGCTGGAATCAAAGCAGTTGATAAGGTAATCACCATCATTGTATAAATAATAAATCAATAAACCCAAAGAAAATATATCATTGGAAACATTTAGTTTATTCAGAGAATCAAGGACAAGTTCTGGAGCAATGAAATTAAGATTGATGTTTGAGAATGGAACTAAGCTGGAGGTATTCATTAGGTAGAAGTTGTCTCTTTCAGAGGGCGTTATTTCATTTAAATTTTGTAAGAATCTAAATCCGCCAAGCTTCCAATCACCTTGATTATTTATAAACACAGAAGAAGGTTGAAGATTAAAGTGAATGATGGAACAGTTATTATGTAAGAACTGGAGGCCCTTTGCTATTTCAAGTAAACCTTTTTGGATGCTCAATTCATCAAAATTCTTTCTGATATTGACGGTATTTAAGTTATTGGAGACAGGTTCAGATACAAAGATAAATTTTGATTTCGTCTCTTCCAAAACTTCATAAATGGTAAGAATCTGAGGATGCCTTAATTTGGACAACTGGTGAACTTCATATTTCAATAATTCATAGCATTCACTAATAATTACTTTTGGATTCTTAGACATCGAACTGGTTGACGACATTTTATGAATCATGGATTCGAATTTGGATTTATCAAATATAAACACGGAAACCAAATTACCACCAGCACGTTTTTTGGCAGGATATACAAGCCATGGTTCACTTGCAAAGGTGGGATTCTCCAGGACTTCGTATATACCCCGAATCCCAGTTTTAAAATTGAATTTAAACATGGTATGATTAACTGAACCCGTACCACGAAAGGTGTCTTAAATATAGCCGGCGTGCGAAAGGCTAAAACCAGCGGAGTTTCTGAAGATGCAAATTGGGTGTAAGAGTGGATGATTTTAAAGACAAAATCCGTGGGCCATTGTAAAGTGTGTAAGTGCTATGGAACAGCAAAAGACTTGGCAATCCATGTTTTTCCATTCAAAAAAAAACAAGTTTTACGGTTCCTTCACCACTATGATGTGAACTAACAGTCTGAAGTGCTTGGCTAATAGTCTTTGGGACAAAGAGGTTCTAATTTGATACCTACTTCTCCCAATATACAAAGTATTTAGTGACAAAATCTTCTTCATGAATACACTTTTGTCTTTCTTTTTGAAGGATGCCTGATCCACCAGTTTTGTTGGTTTTTGCAGCTGTTAAGTTGTCATTTATGGTTTTCGCACACCTTAAAACGACCCGGCACTAAAAGAGAGTAGCTACTTTTTCAGTAAGGACTAACTAAAATGGAAGGAATACTACAAGAAGATTATACACACTCAGCAGAAAGATTAGATAAACCATCTCAATATCTTATAAAGAAAGCTTTCCGAAGTCAAAATTTTGAAAACCTTGAACGATCGCTTCGTCTGAAAACTATATACGTTGGAAATTTATCTCATTTCACTACCGAAGAACAAATTCATGAACTTTTTTCAAAATGTGGGACTGTAGGAAGGATAATCATGGGGTTGGATAGAGTTAAATTAACACCTTGTGGATTTTGCTTTGTGATCTATAAATCAGAACAAGGTGCTCTTAATGCCGTGAAATACTTAAAAGGTACTTACTTAGATGGTCAGTCATTAGAAATTGACTTAGATCCTGGATTTAGAGAAGGAAGACAATTCGGTAGAGGTATTTACGGGGGTCAAGCTAGTAAAGAAGCATCTGCAGCCAACGGTGAAAGAAGAAGATTCGAATATAGAGGAGGATTCCGTGGACGTGGAAGAGGAAGAGGTGGATTTAGAGGACGTGGTTCTTTCAGAGGAGGATTCAGAGGAGGAAGAGGAGGGTTCAATGGAGGTGGAGCACCAATGGGCGACAAAGATCATTATCAAACCAAGAAAGATGATAGTTCTGTTTATATCCCTTCGAGTGATCCGTCTTTCAATGCCCCTACTACTTTCAACCCTATGGCAGACATGAGCAACAACCACTAAAGCAGTTGCAAAACAAATAAGATGTTAAAATCCAAAGAAAATTTCATCAATTAATCATAGAAGATTAACGATATCGTAGTAAGAGACTGCTGGTATAACACTTTGGGTCAAAGAGCTGACTTTCAAGCACCATTGAGCGGAATACATATCACCTTTATTTTGTGAATATTATTGCAGCCAGAGCTAAGCGTTAAGAGACTAGTTGGTATAACCAGGAATATTTTCTTCTACCATGCTTTAGCTAAACTCAATGGGACAGAATTTCCAGATGTGTTGAAGTCTGATTAAGGTATAATAATAATAATAATACATCACGCTAGTAAAACGTTTTACATTGTAGCATTGGATGTGAAAAGAAGGATCATACTTCTTTCAATTAGAGGTATATGTCAAAATAAAAGCGAAGAAGTGGAACTGCTCAGCCTTCTAGTTTCATTTTTATCAGCTTTGAATAGCTTGGGAACATAAATCGTAGCTGATAAAACACATGCTTCCTATATTTAGAAGTTTCTATTCATATTTTTGCCGTGAATTCTTTTCTCAATATAATTACCCCAATAGGCTCGAATTCCGAAATGGGTGCAAATATGTATTTTCTCTAAACTTCTACCTCTTATGGAAGCCGCTAATACAATTACAACAAATGTACAGAAGTAAGCAGGCATGTATATAAATTTCAAGTTGTATACTTATTCTATATCTAGTGGCAATGTCAAGAAATTTCGATAAAGACGGGTCAGCATATAGAGGAGCTTTACTTCCGAATGTTCGAGATGACTTGGTGGTCGACAATGTCTTGAAATGGGATCAGATAGATGAAAGAGAGTGGGTTCCTCAAAGCGACAATGTCTGGTTCTTCCCGTTGCTTTTCAACGTCACTCAAGGCTACTTTGTTAATTTATTGAGAGTAAGAAAATCAGGTATTCTTTCGAGACACAGACATTCGGGTCCAGTTTGTGCAACAGTAATAAAAGGGAGATGGCACTATCTCGAGCATTCATGGTGGGCCGAAGAGGGTGGATTTGCTTTTGAACCTCCAGGAGACATTCATACTCTAGAAGTACCTGAAGATGTTACCGAAATGGTAACCTTATTTCATGTTACTGGGGCATACATCTACGTGGATCCCGAAGGAACAGCTTTGGGTACTGAAGACGTATTCAGTAAGCTTGAACTTGCCAAAGCACACTACGAGAAAGTAGGGTTGGGGGCTGGATATGCTGATAGACTTGTAAGATAAATGATACTCTACTAGCTGCAAATCTGAAATAGGCCATATATTTATAAACGGCATTCCGTTTTCTATAACTTCATTTCATAATCTTTCTTGTAGATACTTCTCCTCGTAATATCCAATGTGTTTTTGTTTAATTTAGTTAAGATTCGAAATTGGACTAAATATTAGTTAGATCTTATCTCCACAAAAGCTCAATTTATTTACGCAGTTCCGGATTAAGTGCTTATCTAACCGAGAACTTTTTGCCTGAAAATTCAACAAAAAGAAGCACACATGACCAGAAAGAAAGATCCAAAGGGGATAGGATCTATCAAAAACCCGGATAAAAATCAAAGACCATGTCTTGAATGCCACAAACGGAGAATTAAATGTGATTTGAATAAACCTCGTTGTGGGAAATGTGATAAGAAGAACATTGAATGTCATTTCGAAAAAAGGACAGTATTTGTCAACCAATTTTCAACTCCTGATTTTCTGGATCCACAGAATACATCAAAAAGTTATGACAGACTGATCCCTATGCATGTAATCAGAAGCAGATCAAGTGGTCAGGTTGTGAAGTCCCCAGAAAATAAAAATAGTCGTAACTCAAATGAGTATCAAGCCAGTGAAAAGAACAAAGTTCACGATATCCCCACAATGAGTTCCAAGACTAATATGACTAGCCCAAATAACTACTTGGTTATGAAAAGCTCATTATCAAGTTCTTTTCATTTTACTCTTCACGATTTATCAAAAACTGTCAACATGATGAACGGATATAACGAGACTAGTCTATATTTGGTTGAACAACTGCTTATTTTCAAGCTATTTGATTATTTCAATGAAGTTATTTTGGATCAAATGGTACCATTTGATAACGAAGAGTCTCCGTACCGAACAATTTTAGTTCCTTATTCTGAGATGTCCCAAGATATATTGATTACTATGATATGTATTTCTGCCGAACATTTGCACGCAAGGAAGCTCGTATCAAAAGAATTGCTTAATTCATTAAACTTAGCTCTATCGATTATGTTGGATTCATGTTCTTTGTCGGTATTAAACGCTGTTGAACTAAGTGATAAACCGTGTTTGAATGAATCACTTTTGATTAAATGCTTGAACTTGTTGATGCAGATAAGTTACTCAATTTTCAGATGTGACCAAACAGATATTCAATCAAGGTTTGCAAAACTGAGAAATTACCTTAAATTAGTTAATAAGTTGATATCTCGTTTTGATCTACGAGAAATCATTTCGTCCACAAGCTCCACAATTTTCATTATGCAGAGGCTTGTTTTTAATGATGTGTTTATGAGCAGCCTAAACCATACGAAACCAGTGACCCCCAAATATATCCTTTATTATTTACTAGAATATGAAACCAAAGATCCAGACTCAAAGGATCCATCAAGTTTAATATCTATTATAGGATGTCCTATTGAGATATTAGCTATGATCCATGAGATTGAAGTTCTCAGCCATGAAGTTACCAACGAAAGCATTAAAAACTACGAAGATACAATTTCAGTATGCAAAAAAAGGGCAATGCTAGAGATTGAATTTTTCAATAAGTTAGAAGACTATAAAAGGTCTAATAGTGATAGAATCAGCGTTGAAGAGGAAGAACAAAGTTTTTCAGTCTTATCTGACATATTCTATCATACAGCTTATATTCTACTATTAAGAAAAATATGCCACGAAGATCCAAATTCGGCGAGAATGGTTCATCATGTTGATAGCGTTGTAACTTTAGTTACTGAAAAGATTATCATTGGTTCAGGACCAGATTCTTGTATTGCTTTCCCATTGTACGTGGCAGGGAGAGAAGCTGTCTTAGAAGGCCACCGACAAAAGGTATTGAACTACATTAACCTATCTGAGTGGCATCTTAAATTAGGAAGTCAGAGATTAGCCAGAGATCTTTTATGTGAACATTTTTGGAAAGATAGTAAAATAGATTTGGAGAATAAGCAAAAACAGATTTCAAGAAAGTATCCATTTATAATATATTAGATTTAACAGTTGCAAAAAGTTAGAAAATGCAATGGACATCCTTTTCAGACACAAAATCTGTTTTCATTCATCCAACAGTAGATCATTTCTAATCATTCTGAAATCTACTGAAATCATCAATCGTCATTATAATATCCGAAGCAGGACTTGGGAAGCCGAAAATTAAACGAGAAGCATTTTCTCAAAGTTTTAGCTCTTTTAGGTAAGTAGTAGCCAAATGTGTTATCAAGGCTCAGTGCAGGGCTCATACCCGAAATATGAATTATAGATATATATGAATCTTAGAATTACATACTTCAAAATAAGGTCATAATTTGATGGGAAAAATGAGTTTCTCAAAATCACAGGCATGTCTTTTGAAAGAAAGAGAGTTTTCAGCTAGAAATTATACCCCTATGCCAGTAGTATTTGAGAAAGCGATTGGGTGTAAAGTATGGGATGTTGATGGTACGGAATACCTCGATTTTGGAGGTTCCTATTGTGCAACAAATCAAGGTCATTCTCATCCTAAAATAGTAAAAGCCCTTATTGACCAAGTTCAATTATGTGCTTTACCATCAAGAGCATTTACGCATAATCTATTCGGTGATTATATTGAATTTGTTTGTAAATACTTTGACTTCGAAAAGGCTCTTCCCTTAAATGGTGGATCAGAAGCAATTGAATTTGCAATAAAGTTGGTCAGAGCATGGGGATATACTAAGAAAGGGATTGAACCAAACAAGGCCATAGTATTATTTGCTAAAAACAATTACCATGGCAGAACCATGGGAAGTACTTCAGCTTCAACTAATCCAAACGCTAAAAAAAACTACGGTCCTTTCCTTCCCAATGTTGGCCCTTATTATGGGAGCGAAGGCAAATGTATTAGATTCAATCATATTGAAGATATAGAAGAAGCATTTGAATCGCATGGATCAAATATTGCTGGTATCGTGTTAGAATCTATCCAAGGAGAAGCAGGAATACACGTCCCTAAGGAAGGGTATTTGCAGAAAGTCAAAGCTCTATGTGAAAAACATAATATCTTGTACGTTGCAGATGAAATTCAAGTTGGTGCTGGAAGAACAGGAACTCTTTTATCGTACGAACAAGATGGTATTAAACCGGATGTGCTTGTGGTAGCAAAAAGCATTGGAGGTGGTGTGTATCCTACCAGTTTGGTTTTATCGTCCAAAGAAATTATAGATTGTATAGAGCCAAACTCACATGGTGCAACCTTTTCTGGTAGTCCTTTGAGTTGTGCAACATCTAAAGCAGCTTTAGAAGTTTTGAAAGAAGAAAACTTAATTGAAAATGCAAGGGTATTAGGAAAAATTATGCTTCTGGGCCTTAAAGTTATCAAAACTGCATCACCAATAATTACGGAGGTGAGAGGGAGAGGGCTACTTGCAGCATTCGACGTCGATGAGCTGCAACTCAAAGGGAAAAAGGTATGGCACGTCTGCATGCTTTTGAGATCAAAAGGAATTCTTTGTAAGATGGTTCATGCTAAAACCATTCGATGGGCACCGGCTTTAGTAATTACAGAAAAAGAGTTAAGATTCGGGCTTGCTATGTTAGAGGAAACCGTTAAAGAAATCAATTCTTTAGAAATTTCGGACATTCCTGGCGCTGAAACATTTGACTACTTGAAGTATTAGAATGTGACAGAAAGACTCTTTATATAGAATAATACAGGGATGAATATCACATCTCCATTGTATTTTTACATGGAGTGAACAATTTACTGACTAGTCGTTTATAAAAGAAAAACCAACTTATAAACATTTTCTTCGGATTACCTAACTATTTAATCGCTATCTCCTCCAGCTCTTAAACATTCATTGTATTGTTCACTAGTGAAAGAAGAAACAATGCAGTAATTATCGTTATAGCAGTCATCAGAGATGACAGAGCCGTTTTTACAATTACCGTTTCCAGGAGCAAAACGATGGCTGACATCTAAAAATAATTGATTGAATTCAATATTACTTTGATTCTTGATATTGGAAACAACATACTTATCCCAAAAGGTTGCATTCAAAGGGGATGTAGTTGGCCATTCTCCTTCTGGATCGTACAAATCTCTTGGGTTATATTCGAATGACCAATCTGGTTCATCACCATTGTTAACAAAGGTTTCATTCAATTTGATGTAATAGTTATAGGCATTAATGATATTGAACGATTTGTCTTCAATTTGATAATATCTGTAACTTGGGTTTGATGGACCTAATGGCGTAATGGCTTGTGATACCCAAGCCATATTAATTGGATCTTCGGTGTCTTCTGAATATAACATTCTGAATTGATCTAAGTGGGTATGACCATAGAAAATATTTGCAATGGTGTAAGGTGAAAATCTTTCAACAATCTTAGAGAAGATTTTTGAATGAATAGGTAAAGCGTCACCATCTCCAGCTGGAATATGAGCCATTATCCAAACTCTTTGACCCTTAGATTCACTTTCAACTAATTCCTGAATAAGAAATTCCCATTGACCAAACGAATCCGGGTTTGTTTCTAAATTGATATAAGCCCATAAGTTTTTTTGATAATAACAGTTGGAGTTTAAAGAAATAATCTTTAATCCTCTCTCAGTTGTAACAGAGAAGCCTGCATAATGATTCCTAAGTTCTTGTGTTTTGTTTTCGGGTATCCATCCATTAGAAGTCCACAAGTCGCTCAAGAAGTTAACGTTCCAATGGTAGTCACTGTTCTCAATATCAAGGTGATTGGTATAATTTAAAGATGCCAATTGTCCGTAAGGGAATGCATCGTGGTTACCTAAAGTAGGATAAAAGCTGATATTCTTCAAGAAGTGCTTTATGATACCATAACTTCTGGCTTCGGCAGTCTTTGTAGTATTTGCATCATCGTGGTATTCATCATGATCAACAATGTCTCCTGTGAAAATTGTGAATTCAAAATCAAGATCTTCAATACTTTCAGATATATGAATCAAACTGTTGTTCAATAATACCTCTGGCGGATCACAATCATAACTTCCAAAGGTTGTGGCTGGTTGATATTCAAAATCCCAACCTCTGTATTTAGGGTAGTCATAATAGTCACCTTTAATGTATTCATTTGTTTCTGGATCGTAGTGGGCGTCAGGATAGAAGGAAATTTGAAGTTGAGATTGGTTCTTTAAGGATGGGTCCAAGTCATAAAATACACTAGTGAAATTGTAGTTCTTTATGTTTGGCAAGTCTTCGTTATAAGTTTGGGGTAAGCAACAAAGAGACTGACTACAATTTGCTTCACTTGCCACTTGATATCTTAATTGGTTATGAGGGTCACTAAGATGTAAGACATTGAATAAATCTCTAGTTTCATTTCCATAATCTGGTTCAGAATTATATTTAGTATCCTTTTCAGGCCATAATGAATCAAAGCCATATTGACTTAAATCAGGTTTATCGGGTAAATCACAAACGTCGCTCTTGAAATAACAATAGTACTCCATGTCAAAATCAGACGACACGTTAAAATGAGTAATCATTTGGATGAAGTCATTATCGTAGAAATTGACACTAGTAGCAGCAGTATAGCCAGAATCATATTTATCGACAGGTTTGTGAGAATTATATGAGTTGGTGGTAACGAAAAAGTCCACGTTATCACAATCGGTTGACTCTCCATCATTCTGATAGACACAGTATTTATAAAGTAATAAACTGATCAAATGCTGTTTGTCAGGTTGTTCTGTGATCAAGCTTTTACCATACTTTAACTTATTTTTACAAGCATCACAATCAGATCCATTGAAAGCAGTCAATTCATTGTAATGATAATTTATGAAGTCAATGTCTTGTCTAGGTAAATTGTCATAGATAGGGTCTATGAGAGAGTCTCTAGCAGTGATTTGTTTCTTAATAGAGTCAATACCATTAATCGTTTGACCAATTGCTGGCGCAAGAAGTAATAATGTACTGAGAAGCTTCATTTGATTCTTGAATTTGAGCAAAGTAACGGGAATTTTTCAATAGTTTATATAGTCAGAGGTCTCGGCTGCAACCGCTTTCCGCATTTGGACTTTATTACGTGCATCGAGAAATCCATCCCACGTGCACTACGCTTAGCTACATCTTTAATTGCCGTAACTACAAAACAGTACTAGGCCGTAAACAAGAAGATGAACGTGGATCGAATCTCGGAACTCAGATACCCTAAAGAGGTCTTGCAAAGAATGCTTGATTGTTTTCTGCTGCAACCAAACTTTAATTCACTTTCACGTAGATGGAGGCACCCATGAAACCAACAAAGCTTAGACTTATACAGGCTAATGTAATGAGTTAAAAGTGACGAATGATTGTATTGTTTAATCAATCGAACTTCACTTGGTACAATTGGCATGTTTTGATTACTATCTCTAACTTAGCTTCTGAATAACAAGTCCTCTTACTCTCGTATTTCATAGAAAAAAAGAAACCGGAGAACAATGCTCTTAGATTACCAATACAGTCTCCTAGCGTCCCAAAATGTCGAAGAGAGAGAGGTGCCTTCTGATAGTAAGGCAAGTGAATATTTCACGTGAAACCAGATATGTAGATGTATGGGTGTTTATTCCCATATCATAACGTGTGCTTACCACTTTTACGTCTCCACTAATGCCCCACTGCATGTCAGATCTTATTCCGTTCACGTGATAATACATCATAGTCATCTCGTAAAATTATTCACAAACGGCTATCCGTTAGCGGGCCGGAGCCACAGTGGCATGCAGTATATTAAACTAGAGATGCCCTTATAGCAGAAGTTTTTAGCTTAGTTATAAAATGGGATTTTCAGATCCGTTCAAAAGACTTAAATGGGGGTTTATTCCTACCAAAAGAATCGTTGAAGATGAACCTGATCATATTGACATAAAATCTGATGAAGTTTCCGTTGTAGGACTTCAAGCTGAAAATTACGAAAATAGTGACAAAGATCTTCTTCCAGATGAAGAGTTCGAATACAGAGACGAAGCCAATCGTCCGTGGTGGAAGTTTTTCGATGAATACGAATACAGAATCCCTCTGCATAAACGTAAGCCTACTGGCAAAAAATGGTATCATTGGTTTGATAAAAGTGATACTGCTGCTGACAGGAAACTTATGTGGAAACTTGATATTTGTATTGCTTTTTACTCCATGATGGCATATTGGGTTAAGTACTTAGATCAAACCAATTTAAACAATGCATACGTTGGAGGATTAGAAGAAGGTGTTGGTATGAAAGGTAACGATCTTGTTAATACCCAAGTTATGTTCAGTGTTGGTAATATCATTTTCCAGATTCCTTTTATGTATGTTCTCGTGGGACTTCCGTTGAACTTCGTGTTGCCTACTTTGGATATCATTTGGTCTATTTTGACTATAGTGACATCACAAGTTACTAATGTGGCTGGATTAAAGGCCATTCGTTTTTTCATTGGTGCTTGTGAATCCGGAAATTACCTTGCTTATCAGTATATGTTTGGAACTTTTTATACTTCCAATATCAGTCTTCGTTCTATGATGTACTATTTCGGTCAATACTTAGGGGTCTTAACATCGGGACTTTTAGCTTCAGCTGTTGAAACTCATTTGGCCGGAGTCAATGGATTAGAAGCATGGCAATGGATCTTCATCATCGATGGAATAATTTCGATAGCTGTTGGTATAATTGGATTCTACGTGTTAATGGGTACTCCTACGAACTGTTATTCCATCTTCTTGAGTGATGATGAAATTAGACTATTGAGAAGGAAGTTGAAGTTTAACCATACCGCCGGTAATCCTGCTGAAACTGTTTCCTCTTTCTTTGATCTTAAACTTTGGAAAGACATCTTCACTTCCTGGGAAATTTATGTCTTATCTTTATGGAACATTTTCTGTTGGAATAACAATAATGGTAGTAGTGGTGCTTATATCTTATGGTTAGATTCACTCACAAAAATTGACTCAGCTACAGGAAAGGAAGTTATAAGATACGGACAAGGCCAATTACAGAATTTTACTGCATTAACGCCCGGTTTGGGATTAATATGGCTTGTTCTTGTTTGTTTTTCAGCAGAAATATTCCGCTGTAGATGGGGAGCTATTGTTTGGTCTCAAATATTCAATATCACTGGAAATGTTATCTTAGCAGTTTGGTATGTTCCAGAAAAGGCCAAATGGTTTGCATTCTGTCTTCAATATTTTGGATGGGCCATGGCACCAGTATTATATAGTTGGCAGAATGATATTTGTCGACGTGATGCTAGAAAAAGAGCAGTTGTGCTTGTAACCATGAATATGTTGGCACAATCTTCTACTGCATGGATATCTGTTTTAGTATGGAAAACCGTTGATGAACCAAGATATTTGAAAGGATTCTCATTCACTGCCGCTTCAGCCTTGGCGCTTGCATTATGGACTCCAGTAGTGTTGTACTTCTACAAGAAACAGGAAAGAAAGTATGCCAGACAGAACGGAATTATCTTGTACAATTCCAAGCTTGATCCTAACTACAAAGACCATCTTCCTGAGTCGTACCTCAACGAAAAGGAAAGCGATCTTGCTGTTGATACCCGTACTAATGACAAGGAATCAGACTTCGCCATTAAAGAGCTGCAAGCATCATGAACAACCTTACCTCATGCACTGACCTCTATATAAACTATTAATAATGCGATATACTAATACTCAGATACACCAGTCACAACCTTTCTTTAAACTAGTAGTAACCTCGTATCTTCATAAGGCGTAATTATAGACGAATACTAAACATTCACTACGTCGTCAAATGCGTAACACAGCTACTTTAAACCATATTTCCCAAACGGGCATGGTCCCAAATGATGAGAGCCGGTTTTTGCTTATCGGTGCTTTAAAGTCAGATAAGTTTACAACATGGCTCTATTTAGTAACAATAGATGGTGTCTAATTAAGAGCCTCGGGATTTTCATGCCAGCCACCTGAAAAGTATTGTTGACACGATAATTCCGGCTCGTCTGACTGCACATTCTAGAAACCTTTACAATAGACCCTTCGTGCTCGCTAAAAAAAGTGGTGACCATTACTTACTGGCGATAAGTGTTTTTTATCGATTGCGTTGAAATAAATATAAATTTCAGAGTAATTTGGATTTAAAATCTTGGATAGAATCTAAAGATTGGTTAAGGAAGTATATAATTAATAGATTAAGTGACAATGTCCCAATTATCTCGAAAGAAACTTCTTCTAATGGGCCGGTCCGGTTCCGGTAAGTCATCCATGAGATCAATCATTTTTTCAAATTATTCAGCGTTTGACACAAGAAGGCTAGGTGCTACGATTGATGTAGAGCATTCTCATCTTCGGTTTTTGGGTAATATGACTTTGAACTTATGGGATTGTGGTGGACAAGATGTATTTATGGATAACTATTTTACTAATCAAAAAGATCATATTTTCAAGATGGTTCAAGTTTTAATCCATGTATTCGACGTTGAATCCAAATCAATCAAAAAGGATATGGAGATCTTTGTGAAATGTTTAACTAACTTACAGAAATTTAGTCCTGATGCTAAAATCTTTATTTTACTCCACAAAATGGATTTAGTGCAAATCGATAAACGTGACGAGTTGTTTTCCATGATGATGGATAAATTACAAAATATATCTAACCCTTTCCAGTTCAAATTGGTTGGATTTCCTACTTCTATCTGGGATGAATCACTTTACAAAGCGTGGTCCCAAATTGTTTGTTCATTAATTCCAAATATGAATTTGTTTAATAATAATTTGATAAAATTCAATCAAATCTTAGACGCCGAGGAAATCATTTTATTTGAAAAAACGACGTTTCTTGTTATTTCTTCCACCCAACAATTACAACAACAAAACAATCAAGAATCTTTGGATCCTAAACGATTTGAAAAAATCTCAAATATAATTAAGACTTATAAACAGTCTATTTCGAAACTAAGAACAAATTTCCATAACTTGGTTATAAGAGGATCCAATGGTACTCATTTCTACATTGATATCTTGACCGATAATTTATTTATCATGATTGTATTGAAAGATAAAAATTCGGAAGATAATCGTTTTGTTGCTAGTCATGAAGAATTAGTGGTATTAGAGAACATCAAGGCTGCTAGAAAATGGTTTGAACAAATCGAGACCGGGAAATAATGACCTCCACATCAAAGAAAAGCCATCATGAAAAGTATTCTCAACCATAACTGAACCAGTTATCTAGATGAATTGTCTACAAGCAAAAATGCAAATTTGCAGCAATCTTGTATCATTTCATAGTTAAGCAGCCAGATAAGACATGATCCAAGGGTTCATGAAACTGTAACCATAGAATTTCACCAATATGATACTACATGTAGTGTATAGCTAATTTAATAGACTCCTATATATTGTAATTCCTATCCGGAACTTTACCTTATTTTTATAGTCATCATCTCTTTCATATCCTGGTCTAATGACGTCCCGAGACAATGAAAAATTCTCAGGTACCACACGACTTGACTTGCATTGGTCGTCGTTTAGACCTTAACGAGCATTTTTAGATCCTTAATACACTTGAAAGCCATCATGGGTAAAATTGTTCAATTACTTAGCCATCCACTGGAATTAAGGGCCGTAATCCAATTGCTCTATTTCAGAAAACCTTTCCATCCTCAAGACGTTGCCAAGGAATCTGCCAGTTTGAAAAGATGTCTTGAACTTTTGGATTTGACATCTCGATCATTTGCAGCAGTGATCAAAGAATTACATCCTGAATTAAGAACCGTGGTTGTTATCTTCTATCTTATCTTAAGGGCTTTAGATACAGTGGAAGACGACATGTCCATTGATCCAGAAATCAAAATTCCGTTATTAAGAAGTTTCCATGAAAAATTAGATTTATCCGACTGGACTTTCGATGGAAATGCCCCAACAGAAAAGGATAGACCTGTTTTGGTTGAATTCGATCAGATTTTAGCTGAATATCATAAGTTAAAACCTGGCTATCAAAAAATCATAAAGAAGATTACATTGGAAATGGGAAATGGTATGGCTGATTATATTTTGGATGAAAGCTTCAATACCAGCGGGGTTGCTACCATCAAAGATTATGATTTATACTGTCATTATGTCGCTGGATTGGTTGGTGAAGGTTTGACTAAATTAATGGTTTTAGCTGAATTTGCCAATAAAGATGTAGAAGCCGATAATTTTGCTAAATCTGAGTCGATGGGTTTGTTCTTGCAAAAAACTAATATAATCAGAGATTACCATGAAGATTTAGAAGATGGAAGATCATTCTGGCCGAAAGAAATCTGGTCCAAGTATACTGATGAATTATTTTCTTTCCATAAAGATACTTCTTTGGAATCAGAAAAGAAAGGATTAAATTGTATTAATGACTTGGTTCTTAATGTATTGGACCACGTCAAAGACGTGTTAACATATTTATCCTTGGTTAAAGATCCCTCTTGTTTCAACTTCTGTGCTATTCCTCAAGTTATGGCCATTGCTACATTAGCTACCGTTTACAATAACCCTAAAGTTTTACATGGTAATGTCAAGATTAGAAAAGGTGAAACTTGCAGTTTGATTTTACGTAGTAGAACGTTCCCAGAAGTCGTTGAAATATTCAAATATTACTTACGTGAGATCAATCATAAATCTTCTGTTGACGATCCTAACTACTTTAAGATTGGAATTAAGTTGGGTGAGATTGAGCAATTCTGCGAAACAATCTACCCTACATTAGCAGCCATTCCAAAAGGTGTTACTATACCTTCGAGTGAAATAACTCAATACGTTAAAGAAAGAGCTGCTATAGATGCTCAAACCCAAGAGGCTATTCGTTCCGAAACTTTGAAGTGTAATTTGGCCCTCACCACCTTACTGGTGGCTATAGTAGCTGTGATTTATTCTTTGGTTTAAGTACTCTACTGCAACACTTTACGATTATAAATTGATTGCTTTTATTCGGATTTTGACATTTCAATGCATTCCCTCTGGGATTAAACCTTCCAAATGAAATTTTGTACGTAGATTTGGATGCAGACGTTACTTTATGTATTACTCCAGTTGGATCATTATCACTAATCCAGCAAACAATAAACACACTAATAAAGTTCTTCTATTATATATTAGCACGATTCTCGAACGATCCATAATTTGAATACTTTATTGTTAGACTGAATTAGACTTAGACGAAGTGTTTACATAGTGTTTTAAAACATAGTCATTTTTCGCAGCTACTACGCCCCCAGGAAACTTTTATACTACTATTACTACTCTTTATAAGTATTTTATACCATGACAAGCTCATTTCAAGTGAAGCTCGTAAGATGGTCAGATTATGATCATGAAACTCCGATCTTACTTCAGGATAAGAATGGACCGTGTCCGTTGATAGCCTTGGTAAATACGCTACTATTCCAGAACGAAGTTGAATTTCGAATTCATAAGTTCCAAAGCGATCAAAATTCTCCAGTCCCTCGAAGAATTCAACTCATTAATGACCTAAAAGCCAAGATAAAACGACATGTGGGGAGTGAAATTGATTTACAGGACGTACTTTCTCAATTGGGTGATTTATTGTTGGATTTAAATGATGATTCCTCAGACATTGATGTCCTCCTTGAAAACTTACCATCGCTCCATACTGGGCTTTCAGTGAACCCCAATTTAACTAATGGTGAGTTTCCACCATCAGAAATTTCAAGTGTGATATTCAAAAAGTTTGGGTTGACTTTCAAACACGGATGGTGTATTGATCAAGTTAATGACGAGGAATTCGGTAGTCCAGGATATGATAGATTAGTGGACACTCTTCATGAGTTGAAGACATTTGACAAAGTACAGGACTTCCTACTAGCTGAAGATAATAATACAACCGACGATAAAAAATTGATTCAGACTTGGTTGGATTTGCATAAAACCCAATTGACTACTAATGGTCTCAAGAAACTAAATATGCAATTAAATATTGATGACTTCATTGTGTTTTTCAGAAACAACCATTTCACTACATTATACAAACGAAACGATAACGATTTTTACTCACTTATTACCGATACTGCATTCGATAAACCCAACACTAGACAAATCGTATGGCAGTCTCTCATTTCTGTATCAGGAAAAGACGACCTATTTTTCACGGGTGATTTCATACCTGTATTTGATGATTTCAAAGCTGACGATGATTTAGATATTTCTCTTGTTAAACAATTGCAAGAAGAAGAGGATGCAGCTTTGGCTAAAAAAATGCAAAAATTATACACTGAACCAGTGAAGCAAAAACCCAAACCCAAACCAAAACAGGCTAAGCTAGAGAAATCCAAGAAGCTAGAGAAACCCTCAAAGAGCGATACTACTACGTCTAAGAAAAAATCAGATTGTATTATTACATAATTATTGTTCTTCTGCGCCTATGACAGGTTCGTCAGTCTCAGGTTGTTCCGTTGCTTCAACTTCTTCAGCTTCTTCAGCTTCTTCAGCTTCTTCAGCTTCTTCAGCTTCTTCAGCTTCGTACTCCATAGGGTCAAATTCGGATCTGACGTTATCCATGGCCCGAAGTTCATTGGTGTTAGGTTCTCTTAATTTGAAATTGATGGCATCAACAGTACTATTTTTGATGAATTTGTTGATTTCAGTATTAGCCACAGGTCTGTACTTCTTCAAGTTGATTCTACCTGAAATAGGATAGAAATATGACACTTTTCTCTTTTTACTATTAGACTCGTCGGGAACGAATTTAATGGCCAATTCTTCATATGCCTTATTATATCTATTATATTGCATGTCGTAGTTTTTGATGTGTTTAAACTTGTAAGACTCCAAATTATCTTCTTCTTCATCCAATAAGTTGACAGGTTGCTCTGGTTTAGTAGAGTTAAGATTTTCCACCAATTTTCTAGCCTTTTCAGCATCATCAGTTTGGTATAATGAAATCCATTCACCATCTTCGGAAGTTATAGGTTTATATATAGCAGACTTCAAGCTGTCTTTATGTAAGGTTTCGTCAAATTTGTCTTTTTCTTGTCTTTTCAAAGCTTGTAACTCTCTAGTTACTGATGCCGATCCAGTGAATTTAACATTCAAGAATTTACAATCCATCATAGAAGTGTCAGGAAGTAAGGGCCAAGCAGCCACGGCCTTCAAATGTTTCTTTCTTGGATGTTTCAATTTCGATAAATCATTAAGGGTTTCTTGAGCTTGCGTGAAGGTGTTTTCAACCGCCAATAATTGAGATTCAGGATTATGAGATTCTTGGATTGGTTTTTCATCACGAAGTGTTTCTGCCTCTGCAGATTTGGTAACATTTTTCTCAGAGATGTATTCTGTTCTTCGTAAGAAAGACACACCTGGTTCCGATTTTGATATGTTTCCAATTCCAGCGTCTCTTAAAAGAATTCGATCATCTGGATGTAATTGAATTGGAGCACCATTTGTAGATTCTTCACCGGAAGATTTCAAGTTATAAATGACAGATTCATCACCGTTATCCAAAAACCCGGCGTTATTGATCAAATTAAGATTCAAACCGTATTCGTCATCCACTTGTTCAAGAAAGGAAGAAAAATTCTCTTTACGAAAAAGAGAACTCATGAGTTCTTCATTTTCTTTATTTAATGATTTTTTTTCGGTGGTATTGTACTTCAAAAACTTGGGATTTAGAGGAGGAGGTGGAAGGTTATTTATGTACCTGATTTTAGCCACGTATTCTTGTCTTATTGGCTTCTGGGATTTGGACATGGTTGATATTTGAGTTGAACAAATTGACAATTTTACAAACTCGCGATAATGGGTGAAAAATTGCCCATGTGCGACATCACGACATGGGCCCGACATACTTGTTGAAGCAATGGAACTACAGTGATTCAACACTAACAATTGAATGGATTGACGAAATAAACACTATAAAGACTAATAATTAGAATTTTTGAACAGTTTCATAGAAAGTTTTACCTTGAATTTTGGCGATTTCAAGCTCCAAATCAGTTGGAGTTCTGGAACCATCAGGACCTGCGAAAGTACCAGCACCCCAAGCAGAACCTCCACGGACTTCGTCAAACGAAGAGAATTGGGCAAAAGTGTTCTTGTAACCCAAAGGAACGTACACCATTCCGTGGTGAACAATGGTGGATAAACAATTAATGATGGTGGTTTCTTGACCTCCACCTAAAGTTCCAGTAGAAACGAAAAACCCCACTGGTTTTCCGTGCAACGCACCTTGAGCCCATAAGGAACCAGTACCATCCCAAAACGCCTTGAATTGAGCTGGGAAATTCCCGTATCTGGTGGGGACACCAAAGACGAAAGCATCGTAGTCAGTGAGTGTTTTCAAATCAGCAATTGGGAAGTCAGGTCTTGGAGGAGCATGGAGTTTTTCAAGGATATCCTTTGATAAGGTTTCTGGAACCTGGAAAATATCAGCCTTTCCTCCAGCAGACTCAATTCCGGCCTTGACATTGCCAGCTAACTTAGCAACATGGTGATAAAGTGAGTATATTACGATAGCAGTTTTGGGAGCCATTTTAACGATATATCCTTGGTTGGTGTTAAACAAAGACAATATTTCATTTTTCCGGTCCCGGCCGACTATTTATATAGTGGGGAGGTTTCGCAGCAACCTCTTTATTACTAACTTATTAATAAAAAAGGTGAGCCATAATATGCACGCTTGTAATACCTGGGGCTATTGTTATTAAATATTTGTCATTAGCCGTTGGACGGTATTGGGGCATTTGTCATCTTGTAGTAGAAAACCAGGTGGAGAAGGCAGATTGGTTATCGTGTCGGTATATACGTTGGCAGTCTGGAAGATGTCTTACCTCATGGAAATTTCACTCACTTGCCTAATTCAGACAGGGCCTTGCAACCAATCAAAGAAAAATTCAGGAAGGACGTGGGAATCTTGTTTTGAACTTCAGTGTTGAGAAAAATGAAACAAAGTGTAAATAGCTGAATAAATTTGACCATCAATCTCTATGTCTTTTGATCGGCCTTTAATTGCACGTCTGTAGTTGCCTTCTTCGTTTACAGAGAAACGCCAAGAATCAATGTTGCGTATCATGCCACAAAGGGAAAACTTGTATTATCAGCAGTTATTATGTCAGTTTCACTACACCAAAATTAAGGTCGGGGTTCATTTATAAAAGGTCATTTTGTCAATTGTTCAAACTATACAGCTATATATAATCAACTGCTTATACATGCAGAGCTTGACACGTTCATGGCATCAAAGTAGGATCTTTTTGACCCCAGGTCAACACTTCTTTGGAGTCTGGTTTGTCAAGAGCATTGAGAATATTGATGTCCAAGTCGACCTTACCCAAGTGGGAATCAGCATCTAAGGTGTCGCCGGCTTTTTCATCAGGTAAGACATCCAAATTCTGCTTGATACGATCTTTTTTAGCCGTTTTGGCCAAGACAATGAATCCTTGAATGAAGGACCATTTCAACAATATTTCAATCTTGGACACTCCATAAGTATGTTCCAATTGCAATAATTCAGGATCATTAAGCTTGTGACCTTGAGTTAAAGGAGAATAAGCCTCTAATAAGATGTCATGCTTAATTGAAAACTTACGCAAATCCAATCTTGGAAGCCATGGATGTAATTCCACTTGGTTGACCACTGGTTTCACTTGATATCCGTCCCAACTAAATAATTCTTCCAAATGTTTGACACCGAAATTAGAAACCCCAATGGACTTCACAGTTAACACTGGGTTAGATGGATCAAGGTAAACTTCCTGGAGGGCCTTCCAGTTACCTTTTCTTCCTTCTGGGCCTCCAAGGGGACCGTGTACCAAAAGCAAGTCAACATAACCAAGATGTTCCTTCACCTGTTCTGAAGTATCTTTGATTTGCTTTACACATTCATCATAGGTAGTAGGAATCACCTTAGTAGTGAACCAGATGTCGGCACGAGAAACGTGGGGATGATCCTTGATGAATTGAGCCACTCCTTGCGCTGCTTGCCCTTGATTGTGGTAGAATACAGCGGTATCAATGTGACGGTAACCTGCTTTTAAAGCTTCATATACCAATTCCTTGGTTTCAGCAACTGGAACCTCGTACACCCCATAGCCGGTAACGGGAATTGAGGTCCCGTTGTTAAGCTTATATTTTGAGGTTTTAGTAAGTTGAATTGAAGTAGTTAAATTAGACATGATTAATTGATAGTATTTGCAATAAAAGATAATTTGTCTCACTATTTATAGGCAGCCACTATGTTGCTGCGCAGCCATTATGGGCCAAAAGAAGCAATTTGCCCACTTCCGCAGTCTGACGTTAGCTCCGTCAGTGGTGACAATCCAAAGCTTTTTCCATTACCAGGACCAAGGGGCAGGAAAGCGGGGGTAGGAAACATGTAAACACTCATCAAGGACTTTGTGCCCGATTTAGACTTAATGGCGAGAAGTGGACCGACTGTGTTTACTTATTGGTGATGTGCAGTCCGGAAATAATCTCAACGGGTTCGGAAACGGAGTTACACAGTTGCAGCCACCAAATCAGATGATAGGAAGCCTGGATCGTAGAAGGAATCGTTACGGAAACAGTGGAATAAGCAGAAGGAAGTTTGCACCCACCGTTTTGGGTATCTCCGTAAACGTGCAGCAGTATGGATCCATATGGGTGCGATTATTGCCAGACAACCGAAGGATCCGCCGGTTTGTCATTTATTGTCCAGGAAGAATTTCGCCCACAGTCGATATAACTCTGGTTTGTTATAGATTGAATCTCCCAGATTACGTTTTCCCTTTTTTCCCACGGTTCCAACATTGATGTCAGCTGGTACACACCTCTCCACCCAAATGGCTGCAAACAGTCTTGAGTGCACCAACATATCCCCCAAATTGAACGCCTTAAGCAGGAAATAGCCACCAATTAGACTAATAGCTTCATTAGATACCACCAGCCTTGGTCCACACCGAATTTGTTCCTATCCTCCCTGGACTTTGACCAACCCCCAAACCACGACATTGTGCGACATTATTCGGTCAGGCCCGTTGCAGATGCGACATCATGCTCGTCTCCTTAGAGGGAGTTGGTGAGCCTTAAGCCCAACTAAACTTGTTTATCTACTCCTAGTTTATATTGCCAAATTAGCCGATTATGTCAAGCAGAAAAAAGACCTTGTTGAAGGTGATCATTTTAGGAGATTCCGGAGTCGGAAAAACTTCGCTTATGCAACAATTTGTCAACAATAAATTCAGTCATCAATATAAAGCTACTATTGGAGCCGATTTTTTAACCAAGGAGATAGCCCTCGATAATAACAAAACCGTTACTTTACAAATCTGGGACACTGCAGGTCAAGAGAGATTCCAGAGTCTAGGCGTGGCTTTTTACAGAGGTGCTGATTGCTGTGTGTTGTGCTACGATGTTACCAATGAAAAATCGTTAAATAACTTATCTAGTTGGAAAGACGAATTTATTGTTCAGTCCAATGTTTCCAACCCTCAGGACTTCCCCTTTATCATAATAGGTAACAAGATTGATGTGGATGAATCGAAGAAGATTCCTTCTTTATCCAAAAAGTTGTTGAACATCACTAATAATCAATTAGGTGGGGTTAATTATCCTGTATTCGAAACCAGTGCTAAGGATTCTATTAACGTTGAAACCGCATTTGAAGTCATTGCTAAAATGGCATTACAGCAAGAAGAGTTGAACGATGCCAACGGAAATGACATTAATGACGACTATAATGATGCCATTAACATTCACTTAGAAAATGACAACTCGGGTTGTGCTTGTTAAATCGTCCCAACTTTATTGAGAAACGATGTACATTCATCCACCTACAGGCTTGCCTGTGCTTATTAATGCCATCTCAGCACCCTTATAGTACTTTGGCTACTATATTAGAAGACAGATTGTAATTATCTACGCAGCTTATTATACAGATATGTAGATTTCTAATTTCATGATTCTTATTCTTTTCACCTCCAACCTACTACTTATTAATACACATACAGAATAACTTGATAAGAATGTCTGCAAATTGGTTACCAGTCTTGATATCGGACAGTTGTTGTTGGTTATGTTGTTGAGATTGTTGATTATAGTGTGGGGCACTGGTTCCTTGGTAACCTCCTTGAGTGGTTGGCCAGTGTTGAGGAATTTGTCCTTGGTGAGTATTGGTTAAGTCTATTATCAAAACTCCTGAGTTATGGGGATCTATTTTATGACTTAAATTACCTTCGGTACACATTTGGTCAACGGCTGGCTTCAACTTGGCAATTCCTCCTTTTGAATGTAATCCTTTTCCAACAATCACTTTTAAATGAGATTGGTTGGTTCTGATTGCAGCTGCAATTCTATTTTGAAGAAACCACTCGGCTTCTTTTACATAAAGTCCATGTAAGTCTATTTCGTCTTCGGCAGAATCAGTATTATTCTCACGAAATACGTATTCTGCAGCTTTATGATTGTACTCTTCGGCCTGAGCCAACACTTTTTTCAGTTGTTCACTTAATTCATGAGCTTTTGACCCATTTCCTTGCTTATAAGCCTGTTGGGACTGTTGACTAAGTTTATTTCTTTTTTGGTACAATTCGTCAGCTTGAGCACGAAGTTTTTTATAATTAGCATCCGTAGCATGGTTATAATCACCTTGAAACAAAGGTGCACCTCTTTCAGTGTGTGACATACTTACTGATATTCTTTACAACTAATTAATCACTCTGCAAAAGTTGAAAAGACTTAATCTGGTCAAGAAATTTCAAGTTTCATATAAGAGAATTGTGCCCCACACGTGCATATCGCTTGCAACTACACCCCAATCGGGTAAAAAGTCGTGTCTTTCAAACAAAATAATACATTCACTATACTATATATCCATATTAGTTTATTTCTTAGCAGCCTTTTGAGCAGCCTTGGTGACTTTACCGGCTTTGTCAGAT